>JAJGOT010000625.1:0-67500 GCA_022457155.1 Cladopsammia gracilis
ACACTGCCCCTTTAAATAATTTCTATCATTTGAAAGTTGTACGCAAGCATCCTCACCCTGAATCAGAGAAGCACCTTCTGTAGATCCCCACAACAACAATCAATGCAAATATGGCAACGATAATCACAAATATTTTTTTCCAATTTTCTTTTATCCATTTGTAAACGGAGTTTGCTTTTTTGGCTTTGTCCTTCAGTGCATTTACCTCATCACCTATATCAAATAGGAATATACCGATGTCAGCGGTTCAAACGTGCCTGCTATTGCGTGGATATCAACTGTTTGTTTTTCCTTTTTTTTAATTTCTTTACATGTTTTCTGTCTCCTCTTTAAAACGTTTACTATTAGATTCAAATTCGACCGTAATCCCAACTTAATTAAAATGACAAAAACTTCTCGTATCATAACAGGTAACAGGATGGTGCTTTCTTTCTTGACTTGTGATTCGCCATAATGAGTTTTAAGTGTTTCAAGCAAATAATTTTTAAATAATTATGTTTCACTATTATTTTTATCCGAGGCACTTGACATTTATCTAAATCCTTACCCTGTTAGATCATAAGACAGAACGAACTCTTTTTAGTTGTAGAAGAAAGCTCCGCAGCAAGTGCGTTGTTATAATTAATTCTAATAATTAATCAATTTTATTAACTTGGGAATTACTTCTTAAACTTACCAAGTCCTCTTTTAACATGATGTTTAGCCAGGAGTTTAGACTCGTCTCTGGTCTGTTGCCTTTCTGCTTGATGCTGCAAAAGTTGAAGTGAATCGCTGTTCTCAACTAAACTATTGCTCGTTTCACCTATAAAATAAAAAAGTGCTCAAGTTAAAGATCAATATAACAATGAAAAGCGAAGACTGTCTGGAGGTTGAAATATTTGATATCTTTAATTTTGACTTAAAGGAAAAAACTTAAGCATGTTCCAAGCTTTCAGGTTGTGGGAAGCAAAGAAAAGACAGCCACTGGTTTGTCAGTGAAAACTGTTGTGTCACCCTCTATAAATAAAGTTGACTTACTTACCAAAGAAAGGCGGCGCGAAACAATGGGAACGCGTACATGTGCTTATTGCAAGTTGATGATACCAATGTTTTGTCGAAATTAGAAAGTGGCGAACTAATATTGTATAACAACTGTTTCCTGGCGTATCCCAGTGAGAGTTATTTGTCTGTCTCTCTGTTTTGGATGTTTAGTTTTTAGATTCACGTGTGGAAGCAACCTGGACTAACTGATAGATGATGAGGTAGCGTCTTTAAAACATAACTATAAGAGTGGTTTTCAATTCAGTATGCATTGCTACGCTTTGTGATTGGCTAAAACATCTCGCACCACTTCTCAACTAATCACAGGTATGACCAAAACCAATCGTCACTTAGGTCCTGTTCACATGGAGGTGGGGACCCCGAAAAGGAGAGGTACCCCGCCTCGGTGGAGTAACCAATCTCTCCATACAATCTCTCTTTTTTTCTTGATCGTGTTCACATGAGAGGTGCGGTACCTTACCGAGGCGGGTTGCCCGGTCAGCCGGAGCGGGTAACCCTCTTAGCTCGGTTGAGTTTTCTCCATGTAAACGCTGAATGTGAAGAAACCAGCCTAGCTGGGGTCATGTTCTGCCGAGCATTTATCTTTAGTTTGAATATTCCGCCAAAGCCAGCCAAAACAACATGGCTACCAGCCGCTACAGGTCTGGCGAGCTTTTCCGCCGATGACATCTTCCAAACGTCGAGGAAAACAGTTTTATTGAAGAAAATAGTGAAGAACATGACAGTGCCAGCGACAATTTAAGCATGGTGTCCGATAATCAAGTTGATCTGCTGAATCAAAATGAAGTTTGATTCAGTTTTCCCGAAACAACAACAAAACGGAAAGCTTCATCAGATCCAAACCTCACTCCAGCGCCCCGGGGTTCAATATTGCATCTGATGGCTAGCTTTTTTGACTACTGGTAGGCGGGGTACATTACCTACCCGAGGTCCCCTACCTCCACGTGAATAGGGCCTTACACGCAGGCCCTTTCCCGCGCTTACCGGAGGCAACATGTATTTGCTTCGAATTGTGATTGGTTCATTGTCTGCATTACTTTGGGTTTGGTTTTTTAAAAGATACTCAATTAAAAATCGCTCTATTTTTAAGGTAAACAATTGAATATGTTTTCAGGTAAAAAGGCATTGAATACACACCTACTTGTTTGAACTTTATGTTATTCATCTTTTGTTTGCTAACGCTCACACACCCTTGTATTTATTAGATTTATGTTATTGCACTTCTGCATTTCAGTTGTCGCACTTGCGAACCATTTTGGCAAGGAGTTTGCAAGTTAGGAATTGTAGATGTACATGACAACTACAAAAAAAATTTCAACTGATAAGAAAATCGTCGCTGTACATGTCGTTTTAAAGACGTAACTGAAAGAATCAATTAGAATAATAGAACCGAACTTACCGAAAAGCGAAAGCGTTCGCGCTTTCGAATAAAGAAAGCAGATATGTTATTTTTAAGTTTTCGAATGCGCACGTGTACAAAACAAAGTTTTGAAAATCAGCTATTACCCTCTTACTTATGACTGATCTTAAAAAGTTTTAGAGGGCCGGGTCGGGATAAGATTTGGCTCGAGGCCGAAGCAGCGAAGTCCGTGCACCATGACCGGGAACCAAATGTTTTCCCATACTTAGTCCGATAAGTATTTTATCATTTGACCAATTTGGAGACAAAATTGCTTGAAATTCTAACACGCGAGGTCGTGCGCTTTTGTAATAGGGCCGTACGGCTTTTTCCGGGCCCGCTCGAGCAAATGCGTACGGCCCTTATACGGGACTTTCATCGTTGTTTTTTTGCAAAGAAAAGGCTCGCATTGTCGTACGGGTCATATGTTAATATTAGTCGTTGCTAGGAACAAAAAATAACTATGACTTGTAAAGTAAAAACTCAAACCTGCTTTTCCTAGTCCATAAGTCGTCAAACTAAACCCGAAAAACAACGCTACTGTCACTGGTACAACCAGCACACTACCCCTCCTCGCCATCTCGATACCATGCCATGTAGGCGTAAAGTAATGCTTTGAATCAGCTTTTCAATGCCAGAAGAACGACGATGGAATATAAAAGGCGCCCGAACAAACATAATTAAGGTTACAGTGTACCTTCAGATCGAAAATTTATTGAAATTTTTTTTTGGCGTTAAAATAAAGTTTACAGGATGAACTTTCATCCAAAAAAAAAATTATCGAAAAATAGTGAAAATTGACGGAGAAATGACGGTATAACTTTTGTGGGCGGAGTTTGTTTATTAAGCGATATGTTTTCTTAAGCGCCGTTTTCTCAAAGTTAATTTTTCGCTTGTTGGGGACACTTTAAAGAGCTACAACTCAAAGGGAATTTGTTCGATTTTCCTGAAATTTGGACAGAAGCTAGGCTAACATATAATCAACAAAAACGTGTCGGCGAATTTCTTAATTCCGAAAACTTTTTGATCAAGAGCCATTTCCGTGCGATCATTACAATTTTTTTCTCCCCTTTTCGAAAATATTCAAGAGTCAAATTGTTCCTGGAGTGTCAAAATGTTTTTGGAGTTCAGGATAATATTCGTACCATACGGTGTTTTACGGTTATTATCCGTACTTTAGGCGTCAAAGTAGTATATTAACCGTAAAATGTTGTTTTTTAAGAATATTAACCTACAAAGACGCCACTTACGATTATTATGCGTGTAAAATACGCATAATAACCTGAAAAAGTACGCATAATAACGGTATGTGGCGCGCTTTCAGGTTATTACTCGTATATGTACCAAAGTTGGATCGAGAGAGATTGTCCCGAATGCGGCCGCCATTACAGGAAAGATTCTAGAGGGATGATATTAAGAAACGGATGAGCATTTCTTTAAAAATAGTATTAATGTGAAGTCTATTCCTCTTAACCTTTCTATTGAGCAAGTTAACGACTGAATTTTTTTTCGAAACAACTAGCATTTTGAAAAAGTTCTGCGGAGTCGCAGCGATGCGAAGCATCACAGGGCGATCGAGTGTCGACTTGAGGAACTGTTGTCGCTGTTGAAATCCACTGTTGCACTATTAAAACTAATGTCCGCTTCCAATGATAAAATAAAACAAGCACCTGTATGTTTACTGATTTAAATGCCTACAAAATTAAGGAAGATCAACTTTACACAACGAAATATAACTCCACGGCAATGACCAAATTCAGTTCCACGATTTACGGCCGGCGAAGGATTCAATTGAAAGTGGCCGGACGAATAAAACTCCAAGATTCGCGGTTCGTATTTTACCATGGAAAAAGGGAGATGTGTGCCGTCCCATAAAGGCCGTTTTCTTTTGAAAGTTAATGTTTATTTGAAAGAAATAGCAGAGAAAAACAAACAAAAAGTTGGCAAAACTGCCAGTCAACATAGAGACGACTTAAATATTAAAATTTAAGACATGTATCAGCGTGCCGACCAGTGGTACAGTGGTAGTGCGCTCGGCTACAAGACCAGCACTTGATAGAGATCGCGAGTTCGAATCCAGGTGACGCGATATTTAGTTTTCTTTTCCCTTGTTTTTTTTTTTTCTTTCTTTCTTTTCTTCTTTTTTTTTCGAACCGCTTGTGGCTAAAAGTCGCGTAATTTAAGCCAATTTCTTCTTCAGTTTTATTTTTATTTTGTTTAAATAGGCTAAAAACACAGTTGCATTTGCTGAGCTGCGGCGAGGGAAGATATCACAGTTACGTTTTTTATACATTCGACCGAAATGCAGCCAAGTTTTTTTATCAATAATTTATCGTTTCAAACACTGGAAACTGTATTAAGCAATAGGCCGCATTTTCTATGCGTTTACCGGTGCTATTAAAAACCGCTTGGGAGAACATTCGAAAAGCTTGTAAATCACGAGCCGTGCTTTTTCATCCCGCCTGGGTTTATAACGTCATTGAACCCATAGAAGAATGTGGTCTATTGCTTTTTATGAACTATGGAGAGAGCGCTTTGTTATAATTTTTGGCCGATCAAGATGCTTATTCTCCTCACCCCATTAATACATTCATCGAATGCTGCGGGAAAACCAATCAAAGCGGCTGAACTTGACTCGCTTGGAAAGCTTGTAAATCACCGGCCTCCCTTTTCTCGTGTTCTCCCAACATCCCGCGTGAGTTTATAACGCCGGTAAACACATAGAAATGTGGTCTATTGTGTTTACGAAATAACTAAAGAAAACGACTGCATGTTGAAGAGAGCACATTGTTGTAATTTTGTGTCGATCAAGATGCGTATTCTCCTTACATTTGCATCGGATGACACGGAAAGCCAATCAAAGCGGCTGAACTTGAATGAACTTGACTCGCTGCCACAGAGAAGTGAGAAAACACTCACAGGTTCAATGAAAGCGACGAAAAGTTTTAGCGCTTTGAAATTCACCAGCTGAAATTTATCAGCTGAAAGAAGAAATGTATTCAACGATCCAAAAGTACTTTGAAGGGGAAATCCAAAAAATTGTGTCCGGAATCTGCCGCCGCAAAAGTGAATATGCGAGGAAACTTTAGAAGCCTACAAACTTTGTTTTGGATTCAAAGATTGCCTTCTTGTCAGCATTTTTTCAATTGGAATAAAGGTTAGTTACAGAAACGCAGCTTCTAAATCTCTTTTCGACTTTATGTACTTACTTTGAAGCCTACTGTGATGCCCGTACTTTTTCACATTTTCAGTGATGAATGAAAACAAAGATCATTGTTTTTTATAACCTGACAAATTGTTGGATCGTTTCATGCAAATTTTCATTGTCTGCTTGCTGACCATCCCAGTGCTTGGACATAATCAGAATTTAAACTGTATCTGCTGCAACTACAGAAATTTTGCTCTCCAAAACAAAACACGACAGCGTAAAAGGAATCGGCGTAGTTCTCCTAAAAAACAAAGCGATAATTTTCAATTCCACTGTGAAAATCAGACTTATTGATAAGCTTTATCTTAGAATTTGTAGGCACATTTATAACATTCAGTTGAAGGGACACACCTTAATCCTTCAGTGGAACTCAGTTTAATTATGAAATACGAGATCGTCGATTCGATAAATTTGTATTGTATAAAACAACTACTATGCAGTCGTTCGCGGCATTTTCGCATGGTCTTTTCCAGAGGAAGGGTAAAGCATACACAACAATTCATGACAAATTATTTCTTTTTTGTGTTTAGCATTTAAATTATTTGCAAATTAGTTGGAGATTTTAAAGGCAAGGTACGTTTGATCACATTCGTATTCGTACAACAGGTCCGGATGAAAGGTACGCTTAATAATCGTTTTACGCGCGTGCCGTTTAATTTTGTTCACTTTGAGTTCTGTTCATCCGTAGAACAGGTGTGATGCATGGTACGGTTAATAACCGTATAACGCATTTTTCCGTTATTTTGATCACGTTCAGTTCTGTGCATTCGCATGACAGGTCTGATGGAAAAATACGGTTAATAATCGTCAGTTGAATCGCATCTTGCATGTGTTTCTCGTTATTTTATTTGTGAAGCTTTGCGCTTTTTTCACCCTCCAAAAACTGACGAATCTGTAAAATATTTTAATTTAGCTAATAGACTCTATAGAGTGAATTTTTTTTCCAATGACAGTTCAGTTCGCTGTAACATATATGTGGAATTTTGTTCGAATTCGCCTGATTTCCTCAAAGTCCTTTGACTCCTAGCTTTTATCAAGGAAATTCAACAATTTAAGCTTATAAAAAAAAAAATGCAAATTCACCCTGCTGAATCAACTAAGTTGAATCAACTAAGTTTAAGTTTGCAATTTGTGGAATGCCAGTGATGTGTAATATGAAATAACATAACATTTTTTCAAACTGCAAGATATCTGAGGGCTTTATAAGACTTATAAGACTTTAGTCGTTAATTAGCTAATTAACATGTACGTTGTACGTGTTACTTTACACCTACCGGTACATAGATTCAGGTAGCCATTAAATTACTATAAATGTTAAAATGCATATTTTAACAGTGTTCATGGCTATGACTTCATTTCAAAGGCACCACAAGTCTCATATGATATGGTATAAGAAGTATAGTTTTAACAATATAATTACGAGCACTAAATACAAATTATTTTACTTTCAAATAAATTATATCAGTAAAGTCTCAAATAATAAATACGAATCAAACTTCACTGGGTACACTCTGCAAGAAACTTGACTGTCTTTAATTATCAATGCTTACATAAAATGTATCCTTATGTAATTAACTCAGTCATTCTGAACTCAACTTGGCTAATCTGCTCATTATTTTAACCTAAAACATTTCTAGACAAATATGGCAAGTTTCTTACAGGAGCTAGCTGATTCATGTTATTCACTGAGTTTCCATATTAGGCTAAAAGTCTCTTTATCAATAGCCTGATCATCTAATTTCAGAAATCCAGTTTACCGTTTGTTATGTTCAAACAAAAACAGAAGAATATAAGCTTGAGGACCTTTGAGCTAAAGGTCTTACAGTCAGCCATCCTGTATTCATCCTGATCCAGTGTTGCAATCGACTAATGTAATTCAATTTCACGATAAAAATCCATTTAAACCAAAGCTTTACATGAATAATAATTCCTCAATTTACACTTAGACGTGTTAAAGCAATTCCTAGTTACTTTTCTTAACCAGATCTGAAGGAGACTGAAAGAGAACCTGGGAAGAGTGAGCTAGCGGTCAGCAGTTTTAGCCTAAGAGCAGGCACTTATCATAGCACTAAAAAAGTTTTGCGCAAATTTGAATGTTGGAAGAAAAGTGATGACTAAAGAACCTAACTAACAAAAAAGTATGGATTATCTTCTTTCTAAGTGAAAGAATGAATCAGCTTACACGACACAAACTTTGGCTTATATAGCATTGACATGTAAGTCTTAGATCACCGTCTTGGCTGTTTGATATATTACACGAACATGCATGCATGTAGAAAATGTAAATGTTGTTTATAGTGGCGAGTACTTCAGTTAGCTATCAGTTTATTCCAATTTTTTATGAGCCAGAATGGCTTAAGTATTCCAAAAAATGGAGAAATTACTTAATGAGCTCGAATGGTCCAACCAGTACAAATGAACTAATACAAATGATGGCATGGCTCAACCGGTCTGAATGTCCCAAAATGGCAACTCAGGTTAAAGTAGGTTGTAGGTTACTGCAGAAGAACATAATTCAAATGATATTTCTCCAGTGAGTGACGGCCAACAGTCAGTCAATATTTCTTATAATGAAACGATCTAAGACATCTTAGATTATCCCCGAAGTCAAACTTTCCGTGCTTATACGAGCATCGAAGCTCTCCGCCATTTTGAAGAATTTTTCTCCGAGAAAGCTTCGCGCAACCGCATTAATGCTTTCATGATGCGTTTTACGTCATAACAATCAGCCAATCAGCGGTTTTTCCGCCGTGTCTCCCGGTAGGTGTAAAGTAACACGTACAACGTACATGTTAATTAGCTGTCTTATAAGTCTTATAAAGCCCTCAGATATCCTGCAGTTTGAAAAAATGTTATGTCACTTCATATTACACATCACTGGCATTCCACATAATGCAAACTTAAACTTAGTTGATTCAACTTAGTTGATTCAACAGGGTGAATTTGCATTTTTTTTATAAGCTTAAATTGTTGAATTTCCTTGATAAAAGCTAGGAGTCAAAGGACTTTGAGGAAATCAGGCGAATTCGAACAAAATTCCACATATATGTTACAGCGAACTGAACTGTCATTGGAAAAAAAATTCACTCTATAGAGTCTATTAGCTAAATTAAAATATCTTACAGATTCATCAGTTTTTGGAGGGTGAAAAAAGCGCAAAGCTTCACAAATAAAATAACGAGAAACACATGCAAGATGCGATTCAACTGACGATTATTAACCGTATTTTTCCATCAGACCTGTCATGCGAATGCACAGAACTGAACGTGATCAAAATAACGGAAAAATGCGTTATACGGTTATTAACCGTACCATGCATCACACCTGTTCTACGGATGAACAGAACTCAAAGTGAACAAAATTAAACGGCACGCGCGTAAAACGATTATTAAGCGTACCTTTCATCCGGACCTGTTGTACGAATACGAATGTGATCAAACGTACCTTGCCTTTAAAATCTCCAACTAATTTGCAAATAATTTAAATGCTAAACACAAAAAAGAAATAATTTGTCATGAATTGTTGTGTATGCTTTACCCTTCCTCTGGAAAAGACCATGCGAAAATGTCGCGAACGACTGCATAGTAGTTGTTTTATACAATACAAATTTATCGAATCGACGATCTCGTATTTCATAATTAAACTGAGTTCCACTGAAGGATTAAGGTGTGTCCTTTTAACTGAATGTTATAAATGTGCCTACAAATTCTAAGATAACATAAAGCTTATCAATAAGTCTGATTTTCACAGTGGAATTGAAAATTATCGCTTTGTTTTTTAGGAGAACTACGCCGATTCCTTTTACGCTGTCGTGTTTTGTTTTGGAGAGCAAAATTTCTGTAGTTGCAGCAGATACAGTTTAAATTCTGATTATGTCCAAGCACTGGGATGGTCAGCAAGCAGACAATGAAAATTTGCATGAAACGATCCAACAATTTGTCAGGTTATAAAAAACAATGATCTTTGTTTTCATTCATCACTGAAAATGTGAAAAAGTACGGGCATCACAGTAGGCTTCAAAGTAAGTACATAAAGTCGAAAAGAGATTTAGAAGCTGCGTTTCTGTAACTAACCTTTATTCCAATTGAAAAAATGCTGACAAGAAGGCAATCTTTGAATCCAAAACAAAGTTTGTAGGCTTCTAAAGTTTCCTCGCATATTCACTTTTGCGGCGGCAGATTCCGGACACAATTTTTTGGATTTCCCCTTCAAAGTACTTTTGGATCGTTGAATACATTTCTTCTTTCAGCTGATAAATTTCAGCTGGTGAATTTCAAAGCGCTAAAACTTTTCGTCGCTTTCATTGAACCTGTGAGTGTTTTCTCACTTCTCTGTGGCAGCGAGTCAAGTTCATTCAAGTTCAGCCGCTTTGATTGGCTTTCCGTGTCATCCGATGCAAATGTAAGGAGAATACGCATCTTGATCGACACAAAATTACAACAATGTGCTCTCTTCAACATGCAGTCGTTTTCTTTAGTTATTTCGTAAACACAATAGACCACATTTCTATGTGTTTACCGGCGTTATAAACTCACGCGGGATGTTGGGAGAACACGAGGAAAGGGAGGCCGGTGATTTACAAGCTTTCCAAGCGAGTCAAGTTCAGCCGCTTTGATTGGTTTTCCCGCAGCATTCGATGAATGTATTAATGGGGTGAGGAGAATAAGCATCTTGATCGGCCAAAAATTATAACAAAGCGCTCTCTCCATAGTTCATAAAAAGCAATAGACCACATTCTTCTATGGGTTCAATGACGTTATAAACCCAGGCGGGATGAAAAAGCACGGCTCGTGATTTACAAGCTTTTCGAATGTTCTCCCAAGCGGTTTTTAATAGCACCGGTAAACGCATAGAAAATGCGGCCTATTGCTTAATACAGTTTCCAGTGTTTGAAACGATAAATTATTGATAAAAAAACTTGGCTGCATTTCGGTCGAATGTATAAAAAACGTAACTGTGATATCTTGCCTCGCCGCAGCTCAGCAAATGCAACTGTGTTTTTAGCCTATTTAAACAAAATAAAAATAAAACTGAAGAAGAAATTGGCTTAAATTACGCGACTTTTAGCCACAAGCGGTTCGAAAAAAAAAGAAGAAAAGAAAGAAAGAAAAACAAACAAGGGAAAAGAAAACTAAATATCGCGTCACCTGGATTCGAACTCGCGATCTCTATCAAGTGCTGGTCTTGTAGCCGAGCGCACTACCACTGTACCACTGGTCGGCACGCTGATACATGTCTTAAATTTTAATATTTAAGTCGTCTCTATGTTGACTGGCAGTTTTGCCAACTTTTTGTTTGTTTTTCTCTGCTATTTCTTTCAAATAAACATTAACTTTCAAAAGAAAACGGCCTTTATGGGACGGCACACATCTCCCTTTTTCCATGGTGAAATACGAACCGCGAATCTTGGAGTTTTATTCGTCCGGCCACTTTCAATTGAATCCTTCGCCGGCCGTAAATCGTGGAACTGAATTTGGTCATTGCCGTGGAGTTATATTTCGTTGTGTAAAGTTGATCTTCCTTAATTTTGTAGGCATTTAAATCAGTAAACATACAGGTGCTTGTTTTATTTTATCATTGGAAGCGGACATTAGTTTTAATAGTGCAACAGTGGATTTCAACAGCGACAACAGTTCCTCAAGTCGACACTCGATCGCCCTGTGATGCTTCGCATCGCTGCGACTCCGCAGAACTTTTTCAAAATGCTAGTTGTTTCGAAAAAAAATTCAGTCGTTAACTTGCTCAATAGAAAGGTTAAGAGGAATAGACTTCACATTAATACTATTTTTAAAGAAATGCTCATCCGTTTCTTAATATCATCCCTCTAGAATCTTTCCTGTAATGGCGGCCGCATTCGGGACAATCTCTCTCGATCCAACTTTGGTACATATACGAGTAATAACCTGAAAGCGCGCCACATACCGTTATTATGCGTACTTTTTCAGGTTATTATGCGTATTTTACACGCATAATAATCGTAAGTGGCGTCTTTGTAGGTTAATATTCTTAAAAAACAACATTTTACGGTTAATATACTACTTTGACGCCTAAAGTACGGATAATAACCGTAAAACACCGTATGGTACGAATATTATCCTGAACTCCAAAAACATTTTGACACTCCAGGAACAATTTGACTCCCAAAAAAAAATAAAATTTTTTTTTGTAACTTTTTACTGCAATTGAATATGGGAAATCGCCGACACGTTTTTTTAGCGCTTCGTGTCCGAAAACTCGAGAACAAATCAAATTAGCAAAATATAATAATCGCTTTGAGTTATAGCGTTTTAAAACTGATTCGGACTTTCGAATTTAGACGTCGTAAAAAATTCGACAATTCATTTTATTACCAAATGGTTTCCATATTTAGATAGCCAGCTCTATAAGCTTTAATTTGATATCTGGGTTTAGGTATATTAAGTGTAATCTTAAGACGCTAGAGCTGTTATACTGGAGACACCCCCGAAGGTACACTGTAACCTTAACGATTTTCGTCTATTACGTTTTAACTATCCTTTTAATATAATTGATTACGTCGATAAAGAAATAAACGAGTTCAGTCGAGCTATTTCAAGTAATTCATTTGATATATACCAATTTTCATTCATGAAAGATCTCTGAAAGATTCACTGAGGGAAAAGTAATTACTTTAACATGGACACTCAGATGTTCGAGAAAAGCGTATCTTGCGTTGAAAGAACTCTTTTTCTCTTTATATGCAACTGAAGATGACATGAGTATGTCGAAACATGCTTTACAAACTCAAACGTGTCGTTTCATATTTTGAAGTCTTATTTTTATTTTGACATAAGTGTACTCTCCATGTCTATGAAAATAGATTTTTCTCTCAAGTCCCAGACACAAGACACAACATCGCGCGCATTATTGCTTGCAACAAAATCGAGGCGTGTGACTCAGTTCACTCACTATCATACCTGTACATGTACTTGATCGTTCTACTTCGGATTTGTCAGGCTGGACAGTCACATGATATTGCGTGCAACATGGCATTAATGAGACCCTGATGTGCGACTAACTTGAGATACTGTGTTGATACAGAATTTAGCATTGAAATGGCAATAGAGGTGCCGCCCCAAATAACGTAGTTATGTAAAAGAAACAACAAGGATGCAGCTTCGTAGCAAAAGTAGGGTGGCAGGAAAGGCAGGGCCTTCCGCTAGAGGAGCGGTGTCTCTAGGGGACCGCTCCCCACTAGAGTAGCGGTGTGTAGTGGTGGGGGGACGGGAGGGGGGGGGGGGGGGGGAGGGAGTTATGTCAGAGTGTAACATAGGGTGGACCAGAAAAGGGAAGCCCTTCTGGGAGGAGAATCGTCAGATGGCTCGGTGGTACCATTCCTGACCTATTTCCAAGATGGCTATAGCGCTTACTGTGAGGTAAAGTGCAGCCAAGGGTGCACTTCCCTGTCACTAATGATTTATTAGCTAACAAGGACGAGCCATTGTAAAACACAGTATTAATGGATTATACATAATGCTCTCGTGTATTTACTACAAGAATTCCATTTACAGCAAGTAACTTCCTAAGAGATGACAAAGCTACCAATGTTGGGTTGGAGAAAGGGAAAAATATGCGGACACGATACCAGCTAGAAAAGTGAAACTCAAATGTGGGGTGGTTCGTGTACAGTAGCTTAACTAGTGTCCGAAACAGCATGCTAGCATCACATGCATGACAACATGAAAGGGAAATCACTTGGAGCTTTGTCGTACAAGTTAATACTGTGAAAGTAATATGATCTAATATTACTTCACTCTAGAAATTAACCAACAAGACTGTTACATTATAGACCATAGACCTAGATTATTGCGCTGGTGACCGAAAACATTATGACTTGAACTCGAACAATTTAAAGGGAAACCCAGTGAAACAAACTTCTGATTCCCGATGAAGTCACGAAACCAGAATAAGGCAGAATTCCTTAGCATCAGCCTTGGCTGCGGCTACAATATACAATTACAAGGGAGAGGAACGAAAAACCCGCTTGCAAAAAACAAATTATAAATTTTTTTGAAGGCCCAGTATTGCCCATGCATTATGCTTCACGGCCTCTGTTATTGTTTTGGTTTGCACAAGAGTGAGGCTTCTGTTGTTCAGCGGCGCGTGAAACATAATGGACAATTACTGGGTCTTTAATAAACAAAAACTATCGTGGGCAGATTAATTGACATTATATTGATTTAATAGTATATAGTGAATTGCAACTTGAAGAAGTCTAAACTAAACCATTTTTATAAGCTGATGCACCGTACAGTTTTATGCCAAGGTATTAAGTTCTATGAACACCTTCTTGATGTTGCAATAGATCGCTTGCTTTTAGACTAATATTTTCGAGTAATATTTATCAAGACATACAACAAGATACAAACGTGTAAACTAGGATTTGTACTCTGACTTTGACTTTAATGGTAGATAGGGTGTCACTCCTCGGCTATTTTATTTCCAACTCGTTAATAAAGTCTTTATTATAATGTCTTTACATCACAGAGATGCATAAACAGCATTTAGGTTCTTATTAGCTTTAATTAGCGAATCCACAAATTCAGGGAGTAGGAACTAGTAGAGCGAGACGCATTATCTCCAAAATCCTGCTCTCCTGTATCCGACCATTCTTCAAACCCTCCATAGTCATTCTCGGTTATCCCGATGCCATGATCTGCTCTGTTACAGCCACTTCCTCCTCCTCCAAACATCATCACTGAACCATCACCGGTACTCCACTGACACCAGAAACCAATGCGGTTGCTTCCCTGAATGTTGCTGCTACAGTGTGCTTGGCTGAAGCCTGTAGTTGACCTGTACGATCCACCAAAATACACTGGACAACTTCCAAGGCACTGATCATTAGACCAAACGTTACGATAAGTAAACTTACCATAACTGGATACGTATCCCCTCAGAGTTCTTGAACCTAAGCAGTTAGTGTAAGTACGAAGGAGGGAAGAATGTGAACTATCGTCGCTGCGTGTTATCTTAAGCTCATTTCCATTGACCTTCCAAAACGCTTCCGATATCATATCGTAGTTACTCGAGGTGCTTGTAGGGGAGCCCCGTGAAGACTGGATGTCGTACCACCAGTAAGCATCGTCTCTCATCCAATTATTGGTATCAGCGTTTGAAAACCGAGCAACAAGTGTCCAACCTCCTCCGTTGTCTGACATGTCACAATAAACCTATGGAACAAAGAATAGGCGAAAAATAATTTGTCGAGTTCTAAGACTTTTCTGAGGGTGCGAGAATTCATGTAAAGAAGCGAGGACGGACTACATGTATAAATCGGTTTAAATTAAGGCAGTAATCAGTAACAATGTGTTCTGGGAAAACGATGACGCATCAGAATTATAGAACCTTACTAAACTTTTAAAACAACTGAGATTCAGGTACCATATAGAGTTCCAAAAGTAGCGGGCCTCCGAAAGGAACGTTAATTTTTGGAACTTTCAAGTAATTGTCGAAAGTAACGTACCCTCCGAAAGTAACCCCCCCCCCCCCCACACACACACACACACACACACACACACACACACACACACACACACACACACACACACACACACACACACACACACACACACACACACACACACACACACACACACACACACACACACACACACACACACACACACCGAAAGAAACAGTCGAATCGAATGATGTCTCCAAAACAAAGTAAACGGAATTGATTCGAACTGAAACAAGCATTAAAATTCATGAAAGCTCTCTATACCTATACAATGACTCAAACAGGAACATTTATTCAGAACCCTCTCAGAAGTCTCAACTTCATTGACTTGAACGGGAACTCGACATATGCTAAATGTCCAGCATTATTAAGAAAAATGTTGCCAGGTTGCAATATTAATCATTATCGCTTTCATCGTGGAACCACAAGTTGTCAATCGAATAGATGTCGAGCCACTCACAGTCGTTATCCTGTTCCCCAGACGTTGGGAGGGCGATGCCACAATTGACAAACATTTTTTTTCTTCAATTACTTACTGCAGCCCCTTCGGCCTACTAATTCCCAAAGTAATGGGGCCCGCCACTTTCGGTCTCTATCGTATATAAATTGTATAACTTAAAGAACTGATTAAATTAAGAAACCCTAGTATCAGGTAAGACAATCATGAAAACGAGCGAGGAAGATAGTTTTGGGTTGGGTTGACAAAATAATTTGGCCACTGTAAAGAGATTCAAAGTTCTGACATTTCGAGCGCCCGCATTACGCTTCGCGATCGGTCATTGTTTTTAAGAAAACCTCAACGTGAAACATAAACGTGAGAGCTAATTCATTTTGTCTTTTGTGAACTTACCGAAACTTATAAGAATGGATAGCAGATGAACTGACCTGAAATGAATGACCGTTTATGTTCAAATAATATGTTCCACTTGAGGTGTAGCCAACTGATAGGAGGGTTTTACACGATATTTTTGCAATACCTAAAGGAGGGAACAGTAGACGGGCCGTATTCAAGAAATACTTTGAATAGTAATAATAATAAAATCAATTTATATTGCGCGTGTTACATTTAAATATGTTCACACGCGTTCACCAATAAAAAAATCTATATTTATATATACCAGATAAAATTACTACCTAAGATAAAAATACTAACTAAGATATAACTTAAGACTGTAACTGAGAAAAAACTTTAGGATCTTCCTAAGATGTGTCCTAACTAAGCTATTCATGAAAAATATCTTATGTCATATCTTAGGCGGTCCTTCAAGTTTTAATACTGGTCGCGGCAGTTATCGGTTAGAAAAGAAAGGTAATCAGATATCATTGTTTTATATGACCCCCTATGGTGAATGATAATTTAATATGTATCGAAAGGCAAACCTCAGGCCTGGGGCCGTGTTCACGAAATTCTACCTAAGATATATCTTAAAATATATTAACTTTAGAGAAAATTTAGGAGCTTCCTGAGATATGTCCTTAGTGCTATTCACGAACGATATCTTGTGACCATCCTAAGGTAAGCGTAACTGAGCAGTCTCCTAAGTTTAATGGTCGCGGGCAGTTACAACCTCGTTCCCAGGGTATCTCATCTTCCCGCCCCCTGGAGCGAGAGAAGAGAGACCCTGGTCAACTCTGGTCACGTGTCTCTTTGACAATTATATTCCTAAGGAGGGGTCGACAGTGTTTGTAACTTTGTCTCGTTTTCTTCACAGTGGCTCGTGCTGTGCGCGAGTCGGTTGATGTCCGGAAACGGTTCAGTCAAATGATATGTAAAAATCTTGTATACTATAGACATTCAAATGACTGGAACTGGTAAATTAACTAAACTAACAACTAAACAACATGCCTCACCCACGAAGAATAAAAGCTATCATTATCTTCTCTACCTCGTTTCCTGTTATAAAATAATAATAATAATAATAATAATAATAATAATTTATTCACTTAATATAGCGCCTTTTAACATTAAAATGATCAAAAGCGCTTTACACAGATTTTATACTAATACCAAAAGTCAGGCAGTAGAGTCGATCTGCATGTCACAATTTTTTTCGTGGCGGCCGCGCGCTTCTTTCTTCAATTCTTGCTTCCGAGAATGGACGGCGACAATTTAACGTGCCTGTCGAATGAAGCTTAAAGATTGCCTGCTAAATAGTATGTAGCGATAATTCAACCCAGTTCGGAACAATGCTGTGAAATAAAAGCATTTTCTACCGAGACCGAGCTTAGTGGCGTCCAGTAAATAATAAAATTGGACTGCATTGGGTAGCGAGTCCAAAATTTGCTTTACAGAGGCAAATCTTCAAGCGCCGCGACAATTCCTCAACCGTTAATTTACAGATCCTAAAGCAACTTGCACCCTCAAAACCAGTCGTGAAGTCTGCGGATGACCGCCGCTTCACATCCGCAAGCCGCCAAACGCTTTTGCATTTGTTTTGATTCGCAATGCAGCGAACAAATTTCACACTTTGCCGCCCCTCCCTCAAGTCTTTTATTTGTTACATCCCAGATTTTGGGACACACGTGACCAGAGTTGACCAGGGTCTCTCTTCTGTCGCTCCAGGGGGGCGGGAAGATGAGAGACCCTGGGAACTATGTTGGGGCAGTTATCGATTAGAAACCAATCAGAGATAGTTTATATGGCGCGCTCTTATGAATAACAAGTTATGAAAATTACATGTCTTGAATGAATATTTTGTATTGTGTAAATTGTTATTACATTGACAATACAATAACGCTTATTTCATCTCGATTAAAAGAGCAAAACTGATAATATCTTCGTTCATTGTACAAGCACGCAGAAATTATCTCAAATGCGTCTTAGTCCATAAGTGTCTTCACGCAATAGCGCCTTCGTACTTACTTTCAGAGTTTAGGCATGCGCTCCTTTTACATGGCTACAACACCAGAAGCCGTGATTTGCTGCGCCCTCCCTTCGCAAACTACTAAATACCAAGGTAGCTTCAGAATAAACGGTGCTCGGACCTACAACACCCTACCGAGAATCATTACACAAGTAGAGACGCTTAGCGAATTTAAAATCAAGCTAAAGCGCCATTTTAAACAGTAACACCTGCGATACATGTTGCCTCTGTAACTTAACTAATTTTCTAGTTTTAATGTTTTAATGTCTTTGTTTTTGTGTTGTGTCAGGGCTCCATTTAAACTAGCTCTGCTAAATTGGATGCCCCTGGATAAATAAATAAATAAAATAAAAAAAAAATGTCAGTAGCGAAAGCAACAAACAAATCCATCATCATGTCAGGCTCACAGGTAGCCCAAGCTCAAGTGATGTTTACACGTTGTAACTGTTGCGTAATAGCGATATTATAAGGATTTGTATGGGGAAAATGCTCCCCTTGACAATCACTACCCTGGACTGTCACCCACCCAGAGTGTGAGTAATTTGAGTCTTTGGCCGGGTCGCTAAAGCCCGGTTTCCATATGATCGCTACGATCGCTGCGATCGCTGCGATCGCTGGAAAAAAAGTTCAGTGATCGTAGCGATCATATGGAAACCACTCTCCGGCGATCGTAGCAATCACAGCGATCGCAGCGACAACGATCGCTGCGATCGCTGTGATTTTATCTCAGCGATCGTGGCGATCGTAGCGATCATATGGAAACCACTCTCCAGCGATCGCAGCGATCGCAGCGATCGCAGCGATCACAGCGACAGCAAAAATACCAAGATGCACTGCGTACGCTCACTCAAAGGGTGCGATTTGGCCCTTTTTATGGAAGAAGTGCAAAGATACGACTGTCTTTATAACAAATTTTAAAAACAATTCACAGCCGCTATGTTGAATTTCAAGAATGAGGCGAAACGATATTGTCAGACCCAGGTCCCCTCGATCTTCATTCACTTTCTCAGCGATCGTAGCGATCGCAGCGATCATATGGAAACCATCAATCGCTGCGATCGCTGAACTATTTTTTTCAGCGATCGCAGCGATCGCAACGATCGTAGCGATCGCAGCGATCGTAGCGATCATATGGAAACCGGGCTTAAGCTATCTTCCAACGGTTTGATGAACGCGAAGTATCAATAAAGCCGTTTCCGATGGCTCAAACGGGGAAAGTTTGGGTCTTTCTGCATGTACCGGTATCCATGAACCACTCATTGTATTTTTGGTCTTGTTTTGCATTTGTATTATTGTCGTTCTTTGTTCCTTTTGTTTTACGTAATATGTGCTCCGGTACATGGAGAAGGAACCGAAAGTTTGCAGAGATTAGCGACCTTTAATTCTCTCTTAGTGTATGTGCGACTCTGATGAAGATAAAAAAATGGAAAGCAGAACTATCGACTATGGCCTACGTGGAATTTCAAGGCGACCGGAAGCGTTGGAGCGAATTTACGGCCGATTTCCTTCGGTGGATCCGATCGGCTCGATGAGCGGAGTGCCCTACCTTGTCTCTCTTTTAGGGAGGAAGAAACAGTTGAACCAAAACTCGCTAGAATCGCTTCGAATCGATCCCAAAACCACTCAAGACACAAGTAAACACACAAAGAAGTTCAGGTAAGCCAGTTACAGTATCGTTCCTAATTTTACCCTCAAATTCGAAGTGAATTTTCCCCATACAAATCCTTATAATTTCGCTATTACGCCACGACGTTTAAATTTAGAATACAACGTGTAAACATCACTTGAGCTTGGACTACCTGTGGTAAGGTCTACTTCGATATTTCTTGTAGATGGGCTTATTTTCATGGAAAACGGAAATATAACACTGCAATGAGAAAAAAACTGTGGAAACCGAAAGCTTATATGTCACTTAACCCGTGTTGTTTGACATTACTAGAAAATATTTAACTTTTCTTAGAAAAGCAAGATAATGCTTTAATATGTTTATCTTATCGGTGTTTACAATAATCACGCTGAAAATCTTAAGTGGGAGTTTTCTGCAACCGTTACCTGAATTCCAAAGGATTTTATCGCGCTCTCTTTGTGTTTCATATACTCGTTAATCAGCCTTTGGCCGAGTAATCCATGATAATAACTCCATGCGAGAGTGTTACACATGATGACAAATGATCTTGGATGGGATACTTACTAGATTAACTAATATGTACAAAATTTAAGTCACAGTTTAATCGATATCGAGAAGTTAGAGTAGTGTTTTGATGTGTCATAAATTACAGACTTTACGTAAATCGGTACCTTCACATCGTTGCCCAGCATAAACGCCTGGACAAACACAAGTAAAGTTGTACACTCCATCCACGCAGGTTCCACCGTTTAAACATGGGTTTGATTTACATTCATCCGTGTCTGTGAAAAAGAAGTAAGAAATAATTAACATTCACTGTACGGCATGAAATGTTTGTGGGAGTTTTATTTTGCAAATTGGAAATTTTGCGATTTTGAGAGACTGGAGGTACCGTAAATCCTCTATCGTAACTTGTACAATACGTATAATGTCACTCAGATCCCCATGTCAGTAGCCTACGCGGCAGTCGTAAACGGGGATGGAGCAAAAACGTTCCACTCTCCCTGACGCCTGCTGCGCAGGCTACCATGTCAGATAGTCATTGCTCTCGTCTAAAACAGGACGTAGAGTGTACTCTAGTGTGTTTTGTTACTTTTTAACTCGTGAATACGCGAAGCGTTGAACGATATAGCATTTGATAGAAGTTTCACTCGATCGACTGTAAACATTGAGCCCGCGATATTTAAGTAATGATCCGCATAAGAAGGATAGCGCTGAACAGCAATGCACGATGGAATGTCAACTTTTTTCATTGTTACAACTAGTGATCTCATTGGCCTAGACTCAAAAACTGCTAAAAAGTTAAAGTTCAAGGTGCATTTTGTGTAATTTTTTTAAGGTTTCAAGTATTTTGAGACCCAATCGCACAACATGCAAGTTTTAAAAGATATTGTATTTGGGGAACTTCATCAAAGAAACAAAATTTTAGCTATTGTCTTCTGCTATTCTGATTGGTTAAGCACAAACATTTCCTAAAATTTAATTGACGCAAATGGATTTTCTTTATTTTTGTACTGAAATATAGTTATGAACCATCAGCCCCTCCTCTAATTCTTGAAACCAAAGATATTCTATGTGGGAAAGAGCCAATGCCACAGAACAATGAAGTTTACTATAGTTCTTATGTGGAGCATTACTTAATGGTATCTGCCTTACCCATGGGGACGACGTTAATAGGAAGAGAGGGTGGGAAGTTGGAAAAAGGGGATGGAGGTTCGGAGGACCAAAACGCCTAGGAGAAGGGAGGGTCCGAGAGCATTTCGTATTCACTAGCCTGCTCATCTTGTTTTACGGTTGTGAAATACTGACACAGAGGCTTGAAGACAGATTAAACAGCTTCGCCACAAGTAGCTATCGAGAAATGCTTGGCATCAAGAGATTAGATTTCATCCGTAATGACTAAAAGGTTTTGAACCAGGTCCACCACGCGCCTCTAGTCTAAGAAATCCATCACCGTCAGCTAAAATTTCTCGGCCACATCCTGTGGAGACCAACTGATGAGCCAATTAACAAATACGCCTTATTCCAACCTCCGCGTGGAAAACGCAAACCAGGCAGACCGAAAACAATGTTCCACCAATACATATCGCTAAGGTGATAAACAGTGAGCATCTCCCGCTCCCACATGAAATCAGAAGGGCTGCCACAGACAAGAAGCAATGGCGAGAGATCGTGGCCGACTGCCTTGCAGCCGGCTGAGTGAGTGAGCCCTGCTCATAGGCCCATGATTTGATTTGCTAAACAAAACGGTAAATATGTACCGGTAATACAGTCGGTCGTTTATTGTTTTGGTTGTAAAGAAAAAGGGGGGTGAGGGGGTTTAAAAGAGTGGGGGGAGGGGGGGCGGGGGGGGGGGGGGGTCAATAAATTTCTTGCTCATAAAAGAGGGGATTCACGGTACTTTATCGATGACCACTTTGAATTTTCCATGATACTATCAGCAGGTGTATTAGATACAAGAGAAGATTGGAAATTAAAATTATATAAACATGGATGGTATCAAACCAACAGTTGTGTTCCTTCTGAAACGACAGCATAATAAAGCGTGGCTGGCTCTCAACGTATTTTTAATTTATGAAGTAATTGAAAATCTCAATGGCCGGGTATACAGCTATAATTTCAATTAACGTTGTCGGATGAAAGATCAAAGCCAAGACCGCAAGGTATGGGTAGTTGTAAATAGCCATTGCATAAAATTTTGCTAGTAGTAATTTTGCTCGCGCTTATAACACAAAAATATAGGTTTTTCCAATGTTTATGAAGTCTGTTTCTTTTCGTGATTTTTTCTAAAAGTTCGCAAATTATAAGATATAGAAGTTCACTTCGCCATATTCTTTTTAGAAAAAAAAAAATGTTGGAACAATTTAGTTAAAAACCGTCTGAACGACCCTATGTTTTTTCCTTCCAAAAAGTTGGCCTATAAACTATAAATCCGTACGATTATATAGAAAAATTTAAAAAGAATCACCGAGAGCAGTCGAAATATTAGAAAATTAAGGTATAAAATCTTCACAATATTTGACATTACTTAGATGCTTTGTAGCCAGGGCAACGGCCTCTACCAAAAACGTGACTACAAGTGATAAATAAATAAATTAATTAATAAGTGACAAGAGATAAATAAATACTGGTGAATCTCGTGACAAAATTGCAAGACAAGAAAATAAGGCTCCATTTGTAACTCATGATAGTTAATGTAAGAGTGCTTTTTACCGGAAAATGGTAGCGACGGACGTAAAATGTTAATTGTTAATATCCATTTTTTTTCCATTACCAGCTAATTTTTTGGTTGATTAAATTTTCTTTCATTGAAGCCTCGACATTTCACCAGTGGGAAAAGAAGCTTCAGATCTGTGCTTGTCAGCGTATCTATCCCTTATATTCTGCAAATATTTCAAGTCAGACAATATTTCTTTTTTCATTTTTTGATTGCTTAATGAAAGAATGGAAGCTCTTACTTTCGTTGATGTCAGTTAAATTCCTCGATTCTTTGTCTCTCGGGGCGGCGTGGAAGGATGCAAAACGCGAGGCCACATTTTGTTGTGTACCCAACCCACAATCCAGCACACAGCGCTAGAAATAGGAGCGACACCTGAGAAAGAGGCAGATCTACTAACATGGGACTGAATGAAATGAATTGGTGCGCGATACCCGAAACATTTGCTAAACATTATTGTAGCAAATACAGAACATCACCTTGACATCTGTGTCCAAAATATGGTGAAGGGCAGGAACACGTGAAGTTATTTACGCCGTCAGTACAAGTTCCACCGTTCATACAAGGGCTGCTGGAACATTCGTCAAATTCTGTGTAGAAATGTATACGATAGTTAATTAAAAAAATGCCCCAATGAACGTTCCACGTCAAAACAACAATGTGGTTTTTGTTAAAAGCTATTTAGATAAGTGTTTTTTTTTTTCAAACGTAACAAACGGCTATCACAATAATGGACTTTCAGAGTATTTTTAATTCCAAATTTAACACTTCATTAAAAAAAGCCCATCGCGATTGAACATCTGCCTTAAAAAAAAACATCTGCTATAAAGAGCCAATTCATAATTGCATGTAACGCTCAGTGACTTTAGACTTTAGGTAGATATGTTTCAATGTAAAGGTTGCAGACAATTCAGAAAGTCAGCCAAGTAAAACAAACACAATATGGCCATATAAAAATCTATTTTGTTGTTCTAAAGTTTATCACTTACGAATTTATAATAAGTAATAAGGAAAGGTTGTTCTTTTTCTTGCATATCATTACCATAACAACATTTAAAGTAAAATCAAGAGCTCTTGTGAATTCAATAAGTGACGACAAAACTTTCCTAACTGACCTTCACAAGTCCTTCCTTTGTGAGTTACAGGACATGTACACGTAAACTTCCTTTTACCATCGACGCACGTTCCTCCATTCAAACATGGACCGCTAGAGCAGTCATTATATTCTAAGGATAAATGTATTTGGGGTTATAAATAGCTTCCATTTACGCACTGAAGACTAATCTAATAAAAAAAATATGATTGTCAGCACTCTTGACAAACATTTTCCATAGAGAGCGGAGCTCTCGCGGGCCCGCTCGCGGAGCTCCATACTCATAGAACCTGTGACAGTCATTTTTCATGGTCATGGCTGGAGGAATGTTTCGCAGGCGCGAACTCGCGCAGGGTTAGCTCGCGGGCGCGTCTATCCGTCTGTCCATCCATCGCGCAGGGCTATCTCGCGGGCGCGTATGACTTCGCGCAACATGCGCGTTCGACGTCGTACAACATACGGGATCTTAGCAATTTTGAAACCAAAGCGACACATTTATCAAACAGTGGTCAAGAGCGCATTTGAGGCTGCGTAACTCTGTAGGTCAAGCGTTTTTGGAGATATAAAGAGATAAGTGCCTATTTTTGAACCTGATTTCGTCTTCAGACAATTGAAGCTAGTAGATCGTCGATGCATTTGTTTAGAGCTAAACTCCTTTAATCCTTTGACGGCCGTGCCGGCCAAAACCAACCGTGATTTTGCAATAACGCACATTTAACCCTCGCACATACAAGGGGGTGGGGGGGGGGGGGGCGGATGCCCCCTCCCTTAAGGTTTTTCTCCGATTTTTACAAGACTGTTTAAGATTAGCACATGCCGTCTTCAGTAGCTGTTCATTTATCATTGAGACACATTTTTGTAAAGTTTGGCGACAACCGGTTGCTATGGTAACGACATATGACGTCATAAGTAGCATGAGGTCAAGCCATTTTTGAATAAAAATGCGTGTTTTTCACCTTTTTCGGTGAAAAAAAAGAAACATGTAAAATGTTACCAAAAGCATCAAAATGTTTAATTGTATGTTATTTTGCACTCTAGCAAAAAATATTTGCAATTTCCGCATTTTTCTGATAAATTTAAATTTTTAGTAAAATCCAAGATGGCTGCCATCTTGGATTTTACTAAAAATATTTCCGAAATATTGCAACATCGCAAAAACCCAAGGGGGGGGGGGGGGGAGGGGTTGCAACAGTAGGTGGTAAAAGCAACTTCTGAGACACCCTCAGATTCCCCCTGAATTTCACACAAACATTTCAAACTCAACAAATCTCAAAAAATCCAACAATTTCCGCCTGTTTTCACACAACTCACAAACTTTTCAAATCTGCTCAAACTCATCAGAATTGTGTGGATTCTGTTGATTTGGACTGATAAAAAATAATTTGTGAATTGTTGAAATCTACAGGGAATATTTGTGTGAAATTCAGGGGGAATTTGAGGGTGTCTCAGAAGTTGCTTTTACCACCTACTAAGCTAAAATGACCACAAGAAAAAATCTTGAAATTTGCCAATTTCAAGATTTCTCCGCTGAATTTCCACACAAAATCAAATCTTGAAATTGTCCATTTTCAAGATTTCTCCGCTGTATTTCCGCACAAAAATTAATCCTTTTCCAAAATTTCACGTTCATTTGGGGAGAATATTTCCCACAGTCTCCAATGCCCCAACGCCAGCGTATCAATTCCATTGCCCAAAATCACTCTTTTGTCATCTTCTGCACTCAACGCAATTTTGGTCATATTTTCCGTAAACAAATGATGCCCTCTGCTGCGAAAAATAGTTTGCCTCCTGAGTTGCTTTTGTTTTGTCCTCAAACATTTCACAAAATTTTCATGTCTCAAACTTTTCCTGATCATGCATTTTTTCACTCCTTTTGCCTTTTGTTCCCCTGTGGTTTCTGCATTCTCCTCAATCAGGAGAGAATACAGTTTCGGCCTCAGGGCGACAAATTCTGTCAAAATGGCACCTCCACATTCATCTTTCATCAACCCAATCTTTTTCTTGTTCCCCGGCACGATTGGCATTCCATTCAACACTGCCGGATGCTCTGGAGAAAAATCATTTGTGTCAAACCATTCTGTCACATCCCCCGCAATGTCCGCAAAGAAATCTTCCGTTTCAATCTCCAGCACCAAAGAATCTGTGTCGGTATACAGGAGAGAAACATTTTCCCACTTTTTCTTCACATATTCATAGTGAAATTCATACATTAAAAGTTTGGACAAATCCAAGATTGTCATCCCAACAAAGTTGGGTTTTGACATAACCACTCGAGTTTTCCTCATCTTGACTGCAATCAGAAATTCATCGAAAATTTTCACATCGGCGAAGTTGCATTTGCTCACCAGCTTTTCTGCCCTTTCCGCATCTTTCACCAGTTCAATCGTGACTCGATTTCTCAGGTTTTCCATGGTTTTCCCAAAGACTGAGTTGTTCATTAACTTGAAGAAATCTTTTTCAAATTTTGTTTTTCCCTTGGATCTCAGGGCAGTGTTTTTATCAATATAACATTTCATAAATGCTGCTTCTTCAAATTTGATTCCTCTCCTGATCTTTTTCAACTTCATTCCCTGGGAAAGATAAAACGCCAAATTGCGCCCATGTAAAACCATGCCTTCTTTGTCCTCCAGATTTTGCGTGAGTTTTTCAATCCCACCCAGCGACAGTTTTTCCGGAGCCAGGGGAAAATCATTGTGATCATCATGCAATTCTGGGGGATAAACGAGATCAACTTCAAGAATGCAACCTTGACCTTCTGTTTTCACAAAGTTTTCCCAGTTTTCCAAATCTTCCTCATTCATCCACTGGAATTTCCCAACTGGAAGAGGCTGCGACATGGCCCATCCATAAAGATTGTTGGCGTCCAAATAAACCAGGAAACGAGATGGCTCATTTGGATTGAAATTCTCCATATATGAATTGTTTGCTTTTGCAAATCGTTTGAATGCATTTGCGTTTCCTCCCCTGACTCCTTTTTCAAACATCAACAACTGTTCCACATCATACAAAAGTTCCAACTTCACTCCTGTCACTTTCAGCATTGCATCCCAAGCTAACCCAGGGGTGGTGAAATAGTGCGCGGGATCCAGTTCATAATTTTCTTCGCAAAGTTTTCTGAAACTTTCCATGACATCTGCAAGCAGTAGCACATCCGTTTTCAAATAAAGATCGTGAAATTCGCCCATATTTTCCAATTCAAATTCTTCCCAAACTTTTTTGGCATGGGCAAAATCTTCATCTGAGATTTTTTCCTGATTTAATCTGGAAAAAAACGCGGTTTTTTTCGGTAATTTTTGCCTAAATTTGTCAAATCCTGTCATGAATTCATAGGGGAAGACTCCTTTTCGCCGCATCAAATCGCTTTTCTCACCAAAAAATCTGGTGATTTCTTTCAATTCTTCTTTGGGGAGATTTTTTGCCAGCGAATCCAATCCTGCCAGCGTGAATTTGAAGGAATCCAAAAATCGAATTTCATGTTTCACTGAAAATTCTTTCCCTTTCTCCTCATTCCATTCTTTTTTCAACTCAAATTTCAGGGAAAAGGAAATATATTTCTCCTCATTGTTGGGAATACATGTCACGCTCAAAACTTCATCCATTGTCCCCAAAGCTCGCACAAAAAGATGAGCGTCATAATTTTGCAGATTGTGAAAAAACACAGGGGTAAATTTTGGCCTTTGAAACTTCAGATTGCAAGATTGATGCGCTGCTCCCCTGAATTTTCCTGAGAAGTGACAGTGATCCCTCACCTTGGACAGACTTTTTTCTCCAAATTCTTCTCGACACAACCAACACACCTCCGCTTCTCGAAATGATTTCCATTCTTGGTTGGTCAGGGGAATCATTTCCTTTTTCGGTAAATTCAAGTGAGCTTCTCTCACCCTGGAAATCAATTCCCGAATAAACTCTTTGGGAAGTTTTTCACTTTCATCTTTTGCTCTTTTCAACACAGGCCCCATTTGCAAAACGGGGAAACGAGATGAAACGCAAATCCGCAGGGAATATGTTCATGCGTTTTTTGAGTTCCTCCCAGCGGTTTCAAAATTGACTCAAAATCTGCATATCCAACAACAGGAAGATGCATCATTTTTTCAAAGTTTTTGAAGGAACAAGTTCCTCCTGGAAGTTCAATTCTCGCGGCCTCAAAGTCTCCGCAAATGGTTTTGTGTTTCTCCAGACTTTCCACGCTGGGAAATGAATTGAGGCATCTTTTGCAGAAAAATCTTTCATGCCCATTTCGCGAAACTTGAGAAGATGCCAGGCGGGAGAAATTTTTCACCAGACAGAAGTGCGTTTTGAATTCTTTTGTTAGCAGAATCAAATCCACATGAAGTTTCTTTTCTTCCTTGGTGATTCTCAGGGGAAAAACAAATCCATTCCAGCCAAAAACATTCACTGAAATGTCAGGATTTTTGGCCTCAAAAAACTTGATTTTTTCCACGGCCATGGGAAATTCGCAACCATCCCAATTCATCTCTTCTGCTTGTTCTCGCAAAGCCGGTGTGATTCTTTCCGGATGGACCTTGACCATATTTGCGGCTCTGCCCAAGCACCATTTGAAACACATTTCATCTTCATTTTGCATGTTGATCACGGCTTTTTTGTTTGCCAAATCAGCAGGCAGTTCAATCCATCCAGATCCTCGCAGGGGGTTCCAGCGCACAAAATGAATTTCCAAACTCTTTCAAAAACCCAATTTGATCCTCTGCGATTGAAATTTTCCAAATTTTCAATCATTTCTCTTTCCATTTCATCCAAAATCTCTGGGTTGTTTCCCAAATTTATTTTCTGCCGGGAATGGAAAAATGGATTTTCAATCACTTCCTCCCCAGAAACCAAATCGGTTTGGGACATTTCCACATTCAAAACGCATCTCACTCTTGTTTGTGGATTTTCTCGCAGGAGCCTGAGAACCAACCATCTTGCTCACCGGAAAAACTCTTGGGGAGAAATGGAATCATCTCCTTGAATAAAAAATTGTCTCGCGAATCCTCGCAAAGCGGATTGCCCTTCTTCCACGGCAAGTCTCTGTTCCCACAATCTTCTGACTTGTTCTTTCATTAATCTTTCCACTGCGGGATTGGCTCTTCTCCGAACATCCGCGTCATCCACACTTTCCAACCAATTTGTCCAATCGATAACCGTATCTACATTTTCTTCAATCGCTCTGGGAATGACTCTGGGGGGAACAATTCTTCTTTCCGGAATCAAAAAAGGCACATCAATTTCTGGATTTTCGTCATCTAGGTTGGCTCGTCTTTTTCGAGTTTTTGGCTGATTTTTTCCCCCTCCTTGCCAAAGATTTTCAACTAAAAATTTCATTAAGTCATTTTTCTTCAATCGCGACCAACCTCGCAAATTTGTCGATCGCGCAAATGATTGCCATGCAGCTAAAGACATTTTTAATGGAGAAAAAAATCTTTTTTCCCCATTTAAAATTAAGTTTTCAATTCAGGAAGTGAGCGAAGCGAACCCCGGAGGGGAAGGAAAAGAAAAGCAAACTTTTTTCACATTCAAAGAAGCCAGCGAAAAAACGGGGCTTCCCTCCAAAACGATTTTGCGAGTTCTCAAATCGGGCAACACTAAATATACCAGAAGAACCGATCAAAAAGTGTTCTGGATTCAGGAGGAAGAAGACACACCATTCATCCAGATTGATGGGGAAGATTTTTTCACCGCAGAGGAAATTCGGGAACGATTTGGGTTATCACGCACAGTTTTTTTCAATCAACTCTGCAAGAAAAAAACTCATTTTCTGGATTCAGGGGAAAAATCGCACGAAGTCACTTGGGTTTCTCACAGATTGCAAGAATTTATCTATCTCATGAAAAAGAAAGCTGCATTGGAAACGGCGATGCACGCGCACCCCAAAAAAGGGCTTTATAAACATCATAACCTCTGCCAGGCTGAGATGAACGACGCCCTTGTGGATTTGCAAAATGCGTTTTGAATTTTTTCTTCATTGGAGAAAAAATGTCAAGTGAAAACAAATCCACTCCTCCGAAAGAGGCTGAAAAATCAAAGAGGAAACGGACTGGGAAAAAGCGTGTGACGCAGAAAGAAACTTCCAAAAAGCTGTGGATATGGCAACTGGTTTTCTCCCAGTCCGATCGGAAGAGGATCGCAAGTTCATGGAAAAATGGATTTTCGCGATTTAATTCATTTTTTATCTCCTCCCAAAAAATGAATCCCGCGAAAATATCTATCCCCGACTGCTCTCTCGGAGACCCCTGTAAGAAATCTTCTGGAAAAATTAATTTCTGCCTTCTCCCCTGCCTCCACATGGACTCACGGTTCAAAGTGAAACTCCAAACCAAATTCAAGATTTTCCTTCATGAGGGTGAATCGTTTTCTATGGGCATCACTATTCCGAGCGAGTTCATTAGTTTCTTCAACAATCTGGAAAAACATTTCAACTCTGCTGCGATGAAAAAGAAGCAGGCAATCAAAGAGATTTCCCCGTCTTTTGCTCGATTTCAGGAGGGAGATTTCATTCTCGTGAAAACTGACAAATCCGAGCAGGAAAAGATTTACGCAAAAATCTATCCCTCCAAAATTCCCACAACGGATTTCTCCTGCAGATTTTGGGAGCTGTGCGCGGATGGGAAAAAGAAACCCATCTTGAAGCAAAAAGAACTCATTGGCTGTCCTCTCCGCGGGCAAGTCGTCTTTTCCATCAAACATCTTTTCTGCGGAAATGTGAAAGCGATCACATGCATTGTGGACGAAGTTTTGGTGGAGGAAATAGTGCAGGCTGCCTCGGAATTCGATGAGTTTGAGGACAAGAATGAGGATGATGAAGTTTGATCTCGCTGAAATCAGGGAGAAAATCTTTTCCAGAATTCAATTCTGGAAAAATATTTGTGAATTTGGGCAGAACTTTTTTTTCTTGATTTTTTCAGATTTTTCCACGTGTATCTATTCCAGGGAAAAAATTTGAATTTTGAATTTTTGAATATCTATTCCAGGGAAAAACTTTGAATTTTGAATTTTTGAAATCTATTCCAGGGAAAAACTTTGAATTGAATTTTTGAAATCTATTCCAGGGAAAAAATTTGAATTTTGAATTTTTGAATATCTATTCCAGGGAAAAACTTTGAATTTTGAATTTTTGAAATCTATTCCAGGGAAAAACTTTGAATTGAATTTTTGAATATCTATTCCAGGGAAAAACTTTGAATTGAATTTTGAAATCTATTCCAGGGAAAAAATTTGAATTGAATTTTGAATATCTATTCCAGGGAAAAACTTTGAATTGAATTTTGAAATCTATTCCAGGGAAAAATTTTGAATTGAATTTTGAATTTTTAAATATCTATTCCAGGGAAAAATTTTGAATTGAATTTTGAATTTTTGAATATCTATTCCAGGGAAAAATTTTGAATTGAATTTTGAAATCTATTCCAGGGAAAAACTTTGAATTGAATTTTGAATTTTTAAATATCTATTCCAGGGAAAAACTTTGAATTGAATTTTTGAATATCTATTCCAGGGAAAAACTTTGAATTGAATTTTTGAATATCTATTCCAGGGAAAAACTTTGAATTGAATTTTTGAATATCTATTCCAGGGAAAAATTTTGAATTGAATTTTTGAAATCTATTCCAGGGAAAAATTTTGAATTGAATTTTTGAATATCTATTCCAGGGAAAAATTTTGAATTGAATTTTTGAATATCTATTCCAGGGAAAAACTTTGAATTTGAAATTCCCTCTGGAAAATATTTTGAAATTTGAATTTGAAATTCCCTCCGGAAAATAATTTTTCCCCTCCGGAAAATGATTTTGAAAATCCACTCAGGGGAAATGATTTTGAAAATCCCTCCGGAAAATGATTTGGAAAATCCCTCCGGATGAATTTTGAAAAACCCCACTCAGGGGAAATTTTGAAAATCCCTCCGGATGAATTTTGAAAAACCCCACTCAGGAAAATGATTTTCAAATTTTGCTGAATTCAGCATTGTTCCGGAAACTGATTTTGAAATGAAATTTCCTCCAGAGAATTCCTCCATATTATTTGGGGGAAAATTTTTTTTCCAAATTTTTTTTCCAAATTTTATGAATGAAGGGATGTCCGGGGGATGAAAAATCTCCCCAAACGGATTTTGTGATGAAAAATCACCCCCAAAACGGATTTTGGGATGAAAATCCTCCGGGGATTGAAAATCTCTCCGGGGTTTGAAAATCTTTCGCTGAAAATCAGCTTGAATTGTCAATTCAAGAAAATTTCTGCTCCATTTCATCTAAATCACAGTTGACTAAATTGGAGAAATGATTGGCTAAAATTGAGCTTTATCCAGATAAAATGGGATTTTAATTTTTTATTTCCCCTTTTTCTCAGCATAAAAACTGTTGAATTTTCAAAACCCCCTCCGGAAAAGGAAAATGATTTTCAAAATCCCCTCCGGAAAATGATTTTGAAAATCCCCTCCGGAAAATGATTTTGAAAAACCCACTCAAGGGGAATTTTTCAAAACCCACTCAGGGGAAATTTCAAAATCCCCTCCGGAAAAGGAAAATGATTTTCAAAATCCCCTCTGGAAAATGTTTTTCCTGAATTGACTCAGGGAAAATGAATTTTGTTGAATTTGACATTTCTCCGGAAACTGATTTTTGGAATGAAATTCCTCCGGACATTATTTCCCCAAATTATTTGAGGAAAAATTTTTTTCCAAATTTTTTGAATGAAATAATGTCCGGGGGAATGAAAAATCTCTCCAAAAAATAGATTTCAGAACGAAAAAACGCCCACAAAAATGGATTTGGGATGAAAAATCTCCCTGCAAACGGATTTTGAGATGAAAATCTCTCCGGGGATGAAAATCTTTCGCTGAAAATCAGCGGAAAATTCAAATTCATGAAAATTTCTGCTCCATTTCATCTAAATCACAGTTGACTAAATTGGAGAAATGATTGGCTAAAATTGAGTTTTATCTAGATAAAATGGGATTTTAATTTTTTATTTCCCCTTTTTCTCCGCATAAAAAATGTCGAAATCAGCAACGCATTTTTCAATCTCCGATGGGAAAAAAACAAAAACATTCTCCTCTATCAATTCCGCAGCGAAAGAGTTCAACATTTCAAATTGCGCCATCACAAATGCATTGAAAAAAGGAAATTCAACCATCACCCGGAGGTCGGACAAGAAAAAATTCTATCTCGGCGAACCAAAAGCACAAGAATCAACTTCTCTCCAGATAGATTTTTCTTCACTCCCAATGGATGAGGAATGGTTTGAAAAATTCAAGATCGCTGTTCCAGATTTTGATGAACTTTGTCGAATGATTGCGAATAAATTATTCGCGGATGAAGATCTCGAATTGGACTGGAAGAAAAAAGAATTGAAATACAATGGTGAAACCGTTTGCTTGATCAAAATCATTTCCATCATCTGCAGAGTGACTTTTCAGGTGAACCGAGATCAAGCCCGAATAGTCCTGGAGGAGAAGATGGGAAAAAAAGATTTTCAACCCTTAAAACTAGTTCAAATGGTCGCATCTTTGAGGAAAAATGAAAGAACATTTCACGTTGACATATTCAATAAAATCAAGAAATTCAAGTGATTTTTCATTTCCGGGAAATGAAAATTCTCAACCCTCAAATTTTTTCTCCCATTCAGCTTCAAACTTTTCCAAATCCAACCCCAAATCAATCACAATCCCATCAATCGCTTCCATTGAAAACAAAAATTCATCCCTGTCGAATTTTCCTCCCCGCAAAGCGAAGCGCAAATCACTCAATGTTTTTTCATAGGTGGTGAAAGCGAACTTCGCCATCTCAATTTTGCTTTTCAGATTCTTCATTTCATTCGCGGTTTTGACGACCAAACCCAATCCTGAAATCACTCCCAACACGATTGGATTCATTGTTGCTGCCCCAGCAATCGTCCCGATTGCAACCAGACCGGAAGAGGTTAAATTCATGAGCAGATTCATTTTCTTGAATCGGCCATGCGCTCGTTTCAAACACCAAAATCTTTTGTGATAAAATCGAAAAAGTTTTTTGATCTCTTCCAGTTCTTCTTCCCGAATTGCGGGGTTGATGTGATTGAAAGCAAAAATGCTTTGTTTTCGCTTCGCGCGGCTCGGCTCGCTTCGCTCGCTCGCTCCCATTTTTCAGGGAGAAAATCATTTTTCAATCAGAATTGTCGCTTTTGCTCTTTGAATGGCATTTCCATCCGAGAGAGCCAGATAGAAAGCTTCTTCCTGCCCAACATGGAGATTGAAGGTGAACTGCAGTGAACCAAATGAATTGGTGGAAGGTCTGACTGCTTTCCGAGTGATGCGATCTCCTTTAACAACACTTGTCATGATGATGGTTGCTCCACTCACTGGGTTGGAACCGCGTTGAAGAATGAAAACCGTGACATTCAAAATCCGGAAGTCAGATCCAAATTGTTGCCAATAATTTGTTTCATCTTCCTCTTCATTTGGGAAGATCAAACAATCACCGTGTTTTCCTTTCACAAATCTTGCAAAAATGAAGTGTTTTGACGGGCGAAGCGGCAAATTCAACAAGGAGTGCGAATTCAAATCCAAGTCAGTCTCCATGACCATCTTCCCCGCTTGGAAAACGAAAGGGGAATCGAAGACGCTGCTTTCAACATCAGGTTGGGAACCAGCAATGCCATATATGATCAGATTTGCATTTCCTTTTTCAGCTGACTCGGCAGTGCCTCGCCATTTCAAATCCAGGAAAATAAATTCAGGTGGGGAAATCCTCCATTTGTGCATGTGGATGATGGATCTGGAATACCCCGAAAACTTCTTAGTTGATTGTTGGTTGATATTCAGACTTGTGCTCACAACGTTGATGCTCACGCCATCCATTGACGCGGGGAAGAATTCCACGCACACGGTGTATTCTCCCTCTGGGAGTTTGAACATATTGAATCCAAGTCTCCCAGAGTATTCATTAAAAAGATTTTTTGTGATTTCCAAGTCATAAGCCTTCTTGTTGAAATGATGCGGCGAATCTGGAAAATCACTTATCCCAGTCACTGCCATATGATGTTCAGAGCTGGATTCATCCACATCTTCCATCAGATAGCGGAATGCGTCCTTTGGGTGAGAGGTTGACGTGATATGCGATTCATTTACGTATTTTTTGATCTTCTCTTCTAATTCCATCGTGTGGGCTACCACACCTCCTATCTGGTTATCCACATAAGATTTTGACGTGGGTTGTCGCTTCAGAGTTGGCGTTGCAATATTGTTGATTTGTTGCGAGTTCATATCCAGGTTTCCGGTCATTGTCCCGCCTTCCAACGAAAGCTTTTTCGCGGATTGGGCATCCACATATCTTTTATTTGCGCCCTGATCGGCAACTTCGGGATCTTTCACGTTAAAAATGGTGTGATTTCCCATATCCAAAGCCGTCTCCATTGGAAACGTCTCTTTTCGGCTGAGAAAGATATTTTTGGCGTCATTATAAGAAACCAGGTTGTTATAATGCGCTCCCAAATCATGCCATGTTTGTTGTTTTGAGTTTTTCACGTTGAAAAGTTCTTTTAAATCAATATCCTTCGTGACTTCATGAGTGTGAGCCGGAGCATCAGGGTGGAATTTCTTCAGAGTGACCATATTCACCGCTGACAAATCCTGGTTTTCATCAGTGTCCAGATTGACGATCAATTTGCGATTCATTTCTATTTCCCCGGGGTTGATGAGTTTTTGTCCCCTGAGATCAAGATCCCCAGTCATATGCGAGGAACCATCCACCTGGAGAGAATCTGCTCGCAATTGCGTTGCAAGCGTGTCAACTTGGTGTTTGGTAATTGCATCCGAATTCCCCGTTCCTTCAGCGATATTGGTCAGGCGTTTCCTTTGCAGGTCGAAGTCCCCTGCTGGCGTCAGCTTGAAACCAACTCCTGGCAATCCATCTTTTCCATCTCGTCCTCCCTGGGAGGTGCTTGTTTCAGACAGCAATCCATTTGAATAACTCATTTTAAATGCTTTCATCAAAGTTTTTGGCAATGAATTTCCTCGGCTTATCCACATACAGGAAAGAGAACGGATCATGCGTTGCTTTCCGATAATCTTCTTTGCTGACATTGTTCTCCCTGCAGATCGCCGTAATTTCTTTGTTGCTTGGGAATTCGAAGATGCAAAAATGCGAGCAATTCAGGCGGATATCTTTTGGTGTTCCGAAATAACTTTGCGAAAGATAAATCACAGAACATTTCTTGTGCCTGCCCTGAATGAAATAATCAATCAATGGCTTTTGGTTTTTTTCGGAAACAAAATCATCGAAAACAACCAGCTTTTGATTCTCCCCTGACAATTCAGAAACTGGGATGATTTCATCCGGGGATGCTTCCACAACGTCATACCCAGCTTCTTTGCTGAATGGGGGAAATGTTTTCAGCAGATGCTGATATTTGGTTTGGTCAAGATTTTTCGCATAGAGATAAATTTTATCGTAGAAGAGCAGCGGGCGGAGGATCATATCCAGGAGAACATTTGTTTTCCCCGATCCTGAAGGGCCACAGATCAACATTCTGAAAGTTCGATCCGGCATGAACGGGTGAAGTTGTTTGAAATTCGTGATTGGATCCTGACAATCATAATTTGGAATCTTCATTTTATTAATGAACATGGCGTTCTTTATCTTGTTCTACATCTTGTTCTACATCTTGTTCTACATCCCAAATTTGTGTTTCTGGGATATAAAATGAGTTTATTGAAATGGCAAGAAATGGCCAAAAGCAAATCTGCTTTGGGCAAAAAAATCAACTTTGTTCACAATGCTATCACCCAGAAAAAGTTGGGTGAAGAGACAAGTCAAATCGGACTTGAAAAAACATTCAAACCCATCACATCGAAACTGGATGAGGTGATTGAGTCGAATTTGGGGTCGCTTCAGCCACTTCCCCGCAAAAAGAAAAAAGCCAAACCAGCAGAAATTGATTATCTCCCCGAAGTCGACCCATTTGAAGATATGGATGTCGAAGGCCTGTTTGATGAGGCCGTTCCATCCCAACCCAAGAAGCAAATTTCAGCAGCTCCTCCAACATATGAAGAAGTTGTGGAAGAGATGGGGGAAGATCCACCTGAATATGAAGAAGACGACTCTCCCGATTATGCTCTTGCGCCGAGCGATGAAGAGGATGAGGAAGGAGATAAAACCAATCAGATATTGAGAGACCTGGACCTCACGGATTACAATACTGTGGAGAAAACTCTCAGGGAAAATGTTACAACAGCGAGGAAAATCCAGTATCTCGGTGATCTTGTGAACATAGCAAGATTCCGCAGAAATCAGTTGAAAGGTTACAAATCATCCTGGTCCAAAAAATTCCAAAGAGGAGAAATAACGGAAAAGCAAAAGAAGTTGCAACATCAAAGGATAGATCGCGCAGCCCGAGTTCTGACTGAATACATAGATCATTATAAAGATCAAAGGGCTCTTAAAGCCATCTCGTTAATGCGAGAGAATGTAAGGTTAATAAACAACAACAACAACAACAACAACAATTGGAAAAGTTGGGTGCCTTTGATAGGTAAATGTAGTAAAGACGTGATAGGTAATATGTGTAAAGCTGCTAAATGGTTTATTGAAGTTGAAAGATTGAAAATACCTGTAGGTCTAATCGTAGAGTTAGACATTGCAGTCATAGAGGACTTAAGGGCTCTTTTAGGAGCCACCAAATCAATAAAAGTCATGAGCAACAAAATAATCACGAGTATGAATGTAAATAATTTTCATGTTAAGGTGGTTCGATACAGTTTTCTGGAGACCATACCAACATTTTTCAATCGGCTTTTAAGCGGCCTTCTCCAAGTCAGATCAACGTGAAATTTTCACCACTAACTAGTTTTGAATTGAAGTTTGGCAAGATATATTTTCTGGTAAAATCGATATTACCATGACAACGATAAACAAGAAACTTAGAAATCAGTAAAAGTAAAATTTAGCGCGTTTAAGATTTCGCATTGAAAATCCCACATAGGCATCTTAAAATATGGTATATGGCATATATATTTTGCAAGAATAAAAAAATTCTGTATGTTTGAATTAAAATAAATCGCAATAACATTTCAAACCTTACTATTTGTGTACTGGTATTAAATTGATCGAGAGATTAACACTGGTTTTGTGAAATTACTTAATGATAATGTCAAAACGTAGCTTCATGTTATGTTTGTAAACTTTGAAAGTTTTGTTTACTTTCGCTTTTGCGATCTTGAGAACTACCTTTTTTCCTAACATCGCTTCATGTGCAATTTTTGGGTAATTTTCGATTTTAATGGCTTTTGCAAAAATCTGAGAAACGGCTCGATGGATTTTTTTAAAACATCCACTGTGCATGCTTACCGATGTGCAAAATATTATCTGAAAGTTTTATTGCCATTGATTCACTGCAACGCCTTTAAATTTAAAGATGAAGACGACGTACGAACCGCCCGAAAAATGGCGTTACAAATTTACTTTTTTAAGTTATGCTTAATAGTGATTTCAAATCAATGCGCATTGCATTCTTCCGTGATTTATACTTTTGTTGTGATCTGCTGTGCATCTATTATTATCTATATTCGAGCATGATTGTACCTTATTACTCTCCTTGCTACTTTCCAGATTCCCTTAAGTCTCTTTTTAGGATTATTTTGAGCAATAAATGCCCTTTTGCGTTTTGAAAACGTTTTTACAGCAGGCGTTTTGAACGCAAAAGAAAACAGATGCAAAGAAATTTGCATCAACGAGCGTACATTGCAATGTTTCAATCACGGAAGAATGTAGTGCGCATTGATTTTAAATCATTACTGAGAATAACTTAAAAAAGTAAATTTGTAACGCCATCTTTTCGGCCGGTTCGTACGTCGTCTTCATCTCTAAATTTAAAGGCGTTGCAGTGAATCAATGCCAATGAAACTTTCAGATAATATTTTGCACATCGGTAAGCATGCACAGTGAATGTTTTAAAAAAATCTATCGAGCCGTTTCTCAGATTTTTGCAAAAGCCATTAAAATCGAAAATTACCCAAAAATTGCACATGAAGCGATGTTAGGAAAAAAGGTAGTTCTCAAGATCGCAAAAGCGAAGGTAAACAAAACTTTCAAAGTTTACAAACATAACATCAAGCTACGTTTTGACATTATCATTAAGTAATTTCACAAAACCAGTGTTAATCTCTCGATCAATTTAATACCAGTACACAAATAGTAAGGTTTGAAATGTTATTGCGATTTATTTTAATTCAAACATACAGAATTTTTTTATTCTTGCAAAATATATATGCCATATACCATATTTTAAGATGCCTATGTGGGATTTTCAATGCGAAATCTTAAACGCGCTAAATTTTACTTTTACTGATTTCTTAGTTTCTTGTTTATCGTTGTCATGGTAATATCGATTTTACCAGAAAATATATCTTGCCAAACTTTAATTCAAAACCAGTTAGTGGTGAAAATTTCACGTTGATCTGACTTGGAGAAGGCCGCTTAAAAGCCGATTGAAAAATGTTGGTATGGTCTCCAGAAAACTGTATCGAACCACCTTAATTTAGCGTATTTGTTCAAAATAGTCTTCATTTTACAGCTGAGGGGAAACTTCAACTTGATTATATTAAGCGAATGAGCCGAGGCCAATTTGGTTGCTACGGGGGAAAATTATGAGGAGGGATGGGGTTGGCAAAACTACTTAGATTCAATCTATCTTTAGAGAGCCCTTTTACTTAGTTAATTTTCTTTGTTTTGTATCAGTCACAGTATTTTAGAAGCAATGACTTGTATGGCATTACAATGGCGATTTTCTTATCAATCGAAATTTGGGAAAGATGTTCGAAGGTTAAAAAATATTTATTATCTTTATTTATTGATATTTAAACAAAACTAAAACATATTGCAACGATTTTCATTTGGGATTAAAATTGATTTACTAGCAATGCTTTTAAACAGCCAATTAATATGTGCAGTGTATATGTGGATGTATGAGACAAAACAAGAACTTTGTGCATGTGAATAAGTTCATTAAAAAGACTTCAGTAAAAAAGGAATGTTTTATCTAAATACTTCACTAAGGTAGACTATTGTAAAAAAGGCAAATGAAAATATTTTACTTGTCGCTTTTTCCGTCAACTAAAAAATTGTGTACCTTCGGGCAGAATGGTGTCTCTTGTAGGAATAGAGCTGGCGATTAGATTTCGTTTCCTTTTATAGCCGAAGCTGTTTTCAAAACATCTCGGCTTAAAGAAGCCTTGGTAAAAACGACAAGCGACGTGGCCCCGAAAATTGCCGACATGAGACGTTCTGAACAGCGAGAAACGGCTCGATTCCGCTTCAAAAATACGACAAATTACGACAGCGACTTTAGATGGTTGTGCAATTTACCAATAAAAATTAAACATTATTGACCATATCGTTCATATCAACACCCGACGGCCAACGGTCTGTTTTACATGTAATGATCAATTTGTTATTGAAACGTCTACCAACCTCGTTCCCAAGGCCCCTATCTTCCTCTCTCTTGGATCGGACGTGCAGTTAGAGTACACCCTAGACTCCCGGTAAACACATACATATCCGTGACCTTTGATTTTTGATTTTTTTGGCGCAAATTGGTTTTAACAAGCTTAATAATTTTCCTTCGAGCATTTTTATTTTAAAAAGAGACTTTTCTTTTGATCTTGATGAAAAATTGCACTTTATCAAATAAAGACAAATAAGTGACAGGTCACGCGTGTGGTTTCCGTTCGAATTACACGCACCGGCTCCCCCGACGGTGTCAATTTGCGCGAGGGCAAAAGTAACAACCCTCCCCTCGGGTGAATGTCATTTTGTTTCTGTGACGCGGTCGCTAAGCTTTAGTATTCGAATTTCGTGGTACAGCCGTTTGGATCGCGGACAAGCGAAGATGGCCAGAATCGCTCCAAAACGGAGCCCTTTTAGAGACCGTGAAAGGGAATTTGGAATCGCACGGGTAGACATTTAACCTGCGGCCTCACTGGTGGCAATTCGGGGAGCTTGAGTTGAATTGTTTAGAATTTATTGGCTTTTGCGTGGCGAGGGTTCGCTCAGAGGTCTCCAGCCTTCCCTTCTTTTATAGTGGATAGTGGGGCGAGTGACAAAAGTTGTAAAAATGCATTTAAACCGGTCAGGATACATCAAGAGACAATAAAGTAAAGGTGAGAAGACTTTAGTGTGTAATATTTTCGATTTTTCTATCGCTTATCAATTCCGTGACAAATCGTATTATTACCTAGTATATTTCATTATGTAACTTGATGTCACTCACATCACGATTGGTCTGCCTGTGGGATCATCCAATTTAAATCTTTGATGTGTGCCACAACGCATCGGATAAATGTTTACGCTTATCCGCGTTTGTAGATCTTTATATATATAAGATATAAACATCTAAGAATTTTACGGAGATTTTAAAGAAGAAAAGAACTGATCCATGACCTATGGTCGCTACAATGTCTGTCATTGATCGATCAGATTCCGTTCACGCATATTCATTGCTATTTTAAGACTTAAATTCAGTCAGGAAGTCAAGACAAAAAAGTGCATATCCTTAGAATTCCTCTGTTCTTTATAATCTTCCGGAAACCGGACATTCCACAAAGATAACAAGTATCGCAGAACATTCATAATCCATCGGACAAAATTATCAACAAAAGCCAGAGAAACTTTTGATAACTCAGACGTCAGATGTGGGTGGGCTGAAATATCTGTTTTCCGCTTAGTTGTCAATGCTTGTTAAAGGAAATATTTCACGCAGTTGTGTATGTTGTTATCGATATCGATATGAAATGTTTTGGAAAGTGAAGCGGACATTGATTTTTCTTTTGTGGAGAGTTGAAAAAGAAATGGCTGCATAAGTTAATGTTATACATGAATGGGTTATTTGCGAATATATAGTAGTTCTGTCTTTTTTTATTCGAAAGTCGAGAGCTTTCTATTTCCGGTATCATGTGTTTAGTAACTATTAGAGATTAAATGGGTCTGCTTTAAACCTCAAAATATAGTGTTGACAGTGTCTTCTTGACGACCCCCGGGGTCACGACCGCAGTAAAATTTCGTAAAATATTCTATTAAGATCCAAGTCTTATGCGATAGTCATATATTGAAATAGTGGGATCTTGCAATTGTTTTTTAATAGCTCCTCAGAGTTTATTCCGCGTGTAAGTGTAATGTGTTTCTCGGAGCTAGGCAGTATCTCTGAATCTCCAGCATAATAGCTGTACACTCTTTATCAAGTATCCCGGAAAGTGACATCATGAAACTTAGCGCCCCAATTTCTCAAATTATAAAATTTGTACTAAAGTAATCAAACATGCGGGATTCCTGACCGCAGTATTTTTCAAAACCTTTTTCTGATCTGCCGGAGATACAGGCAAAGGTTGTCCGTTGTTGCATTATTATGCAGTATTACTTTATTTTGTATTAAATTTTCCACCGCAGAAATATACTCGCGCAGAAAAAATTACTTGTTTTAATGATGTATATCGGCTTAACAAGAACTTTTCAACAGTGAATATATTGCTATCATAACTCCGAGGCGACCGGCACAACAGTCATCTGTATTCCCGATTCAACTCCACACACGTCCTCAAAAGAACCAGAGACTGTTATCATAATACTGATACATTTTTACAACAACGTACAATAATTCACTCACTAGTTTTCTCGTTGTTTATGTTCATATTGGCGCCAGAACAGCAACCATATAACTAGGAGAACTATAAAAACCTCCGGTCAGGAAGTGAAATTGTTTAATACCGATGCCTTGGATTTTATTTATACTTGACCAGAAATCCGCAAACATTTCCTCCCAGCAGAAATTTAAGGTGTCCCGACGCGCAAAAATTTCCTCCCGCAAAACAAATTCAGTCAAAATTTCCTTGTGCACGGTAGCTAAACCAATAAAACTATGACGTCTTTCCCATACTATTGCATACAAACGCAAAGTTCATGCTATTTTGCTCTGCCATATCGCTCATATTAAAACACAAACTTTCCCGTCCAATAACGTCTCCATTCGTAAAAATAGACCGTGAAATTCTCAAACTACGTTGTGTGTTTGTATTCAAGGGATCTCAATAGATTAAGGCGAGCAGAACAGGCGTTATTTTTTGTGAACGCGACAGACGATTGCGAAGCGCGAGATGAGCGGAGAGCGCGAGGGGAGAAAAAGTGATATTTCTCTGCACACGCTTGTTTGGATATGTTAAATCGACATCGCATTTATTGATTATTATTAAAGCGTGGTTTTCATGTAACTGTAATGACCTTGTAACTGCGGTAAGGCAAATTGGTAGTAGCACTAGGATATACTGGCCGTAGTTGTAGAGTGGAATGCGTAGCCTGCAGAATAGGCGTTATTTTGTTAAGCGTTTCAGGCGAGCGGAAGGAGATCTGATGAAAGTGCTTTTAATGATAAAACTTGAGTGACATGTTTTTAAAAAGACAGGTGGTGTAGCGATATGATGGGTAACAATATGCGGTGAAAATGGCTTTGGACTGTTCGTCTTCTAGTTTGTATGAAATTGTTATTTCGTAGACGGGTATACAGTTTTTGTTGCAGTTGGAAAGTTTTGAATCTTGCTGAATGACTATACAATAGTTATTACTTGGATGCGTAATAATTAAGAAACAGCTGTCATGAGCGTCATTGTTACTGTTACTAAGTGGAGATAAGCGATAAATTTTCTTGTTTTTGGGGGGTCTTCGAGTGCGTTTCATGAGTGCTTGGAGGAGGGGTGGGGGGGTAAGGGTCGTTCGTGAAGTAAGAAAGATGTGATGTTTAGAAGAGAATAGCGTCTTACAGAGACGTTCGTTTAGACTACGAGCAGTTTCTTTTCTTTGAGTGTTAAACAATATAGAGTATAAAAGCGGCAATTTATTTGATTTAATTTTATGGCTATGTTTTGGATTATAGAAAAAAATAGGAAATAGGGTGCAGATAGGCTGTTAGTGAGACGGTGGGGTTTTCTGAGTAAATTTCTCAAGAGTAGTGTAAAAATAGCATGATTGAACTTGTAAGTTAGATGCGTTGCTATAGAGCGATTTTTTTAGCACAACTTAGCAAAGGATATAACGTGCGGTTGTCGGTCTTTTTTTAAGCGAAGATTTGCGTGTTAAACGTTGATAACAAATGTGCGTTTTTTAATTTTGTTTGTATAAAGAAAAAGGCGGTAGTTCTGTAGGATATATTAAGCAGTTGGAAATTGGGACGATTTTCTATGGTGGTCCCATTATTAAAATCAGTAACGGAAACACTATTTTCGCAATCTTCTATTTCATTGTCAACAATTTCATGCATTTCCAAATCTGGTATAGGTGTGTTATGGTTTTCAATAAACTCACTCCACTCTTTATTGTCACTGGATTGCACACTACTTATGTTATCTATCCATGTATTTTGCACTTCTATGCCTTCACTTTTAAATAAATCACTCGTCTCTACGAGATATTTAGCTGCTTTTAAAACTTTTATAGGTCTAACATTTTGAAACTTATAATGATGTTTGTAGCTCAAACGCCTTTTCAATTTTATTGGAATTGTCTGAGATTCGTTTATAGGCCTTGGCAGAAAATGAACAGTTGAATTTACATCACTTGGTACATTGACAATATTTCCATGAATAGACAATTGTCCACCTCTTGGTAGTTCGCTGATTTGCATAAATGGAATACGAGGGGATATTAACCGTTCTTCTAATGGTGTAAGATTTAACAACTCAGGCTTATAAGGGAAAGTCATTTTATTTGCTTTAGAATAGACAGGCAATTTTCCCTGTTTTAGATTTGAGTCACAAGTTCTACAAATCCATTCAATATCATTAACACCTCTTACCCCAGTGACACAAGAATTAACAATATTTTGTGAACATATTTTGTATTTATTACTATTACATTTTACTACTGAACACTTAAACCACAACTGGTCACAACACGTACATATGTATTCTGGACCACATTTAATATTATTGTGAAATTGATTTATCATAAAACTTGCATTACTTTCCTTTTTCTCTGATTGTAATTGATGACTGTCAGTTCTTAACGCACATTGTTTTTCTCCATTTTTAAGTTCAATTTCAGCAGCTACTGCAGTTTTATATAAATTGCTACCCCTTTTTTTGGCTTTTTTAACATTTCTGTTTACTTCTATAATCACTTGTCTATTTTCTACATGCGCTTGTTTAGACGACGGTTCTTGAATTTTCTTTATCTCTTCTAACTTTTCTTCCCTGTTCTTTCTTTTTTTCAAGAATTTTTTTCCCTGTTTTTCTTTACATTGTGCATCGCTTCTTTTAATTTTCGTGTATTCTTTCATATAAACTCTACGTTTTTCATTTTTTTCTTTTGCATTTTCTATTTTACGTTTTACATCAGCTCTTTTCAGTTTCATGTGTTCTTTATTATAAGTCCTACGTTTTTTGTTTTTATCTATTCCTCCTTTTTCTTCCGCATAAGCTCTTTTGTTTGTCATATAATCTCTCATATAAACTCTCTGTTTTCTCGTTCTATCACTTACTTTCTCTTGCAGTAAAGTAACACCAATATTTTCATTGTTTGCTAATTGACAACATTCTTTTTTCTACAGTAGACACATAATGAATTTCACCTATGTGCCCAATATAAATGTTTGTACAAGCTCTTGTGGCATTTACTGCTTCAACAAGAGTGACAGGAGCAAAAGTTTCATTTGATTCAACAATATAAATTGATAAATTGAGACAATTAGCCACAGCTTGAATGATAATCGCATCAGCCCATGTTCCTTGACATGACATATTATTCAAATATTCTTGCCAAGAGTGTTCAGTATTACTCTCTATAAACTGTTCTGGGTTATTTACTAAATATTCAATGCCAAGACTACGTATATAAAAATGGTTCGTAGCATCGCCATACAATTGATGTGATACGGCACGAAAAAAACAATCGCCACCTCCTCCAACATCAAGAGCAATTCTATTTAATTCAGATAACCTACTTTCTAGTAGTAAAACTGAATCTATAGCACCTGAACCATTAAAAGCAACCATTACAAACAATTGATAATTTTGTTTAACGAAATAATAGATTTAAATATATTTTTTCTTGCTTTAAGTGTGCTATATTCTTTGCTAATAGAGCTACGTTGAGCGCTCGAAGGCAACTCTCTTGTGTCAGGATTTCAATGCAATCAAGCTACGTTGAGCACTCTAAGGTAACTCTCTTGTCCGCTTTAGAATTTCAATGTTATCAGGATGACACGTAATTGATATTCGTCTTCTTTTTATAGACTTTATACGCCAAGAACGTTTTCTCTCTCTTACTTGCCACTCAAACAATACATTGTCTTTTTGTCAAATAGAGACAAAATCTCTCTTAAAAAAATAAACACGCTGAAATCGCTTATAAAATGCTTCTTAAAATGCTTCCTTGATAACTTTTATAAACAAAATCAGGAACATTTTTACGTCTTTTGCGTACTGTTGCATAATCAAACTGTAATAGCAATGATTAATTGATTTAAAATAGCACAAAACCGAAATCCATACTCTTGCATAATCAAACCGAAACATTTTTAGTTAGCTGAATAAGCAAAATCTACCCTCTCTTGCATACTATTGCATAATCATGACACAACTCAAAAAGCGAACAAAAATACAGCGTGAGATTTCTCAGCTTCGTCGAGCGCGAAAAGTTGACTCGTTTAGCTTTAAGCGAGTTGACTTTAAACGAATCGGAAAATTAACTCTTTTCACGAGATTTCACTTTGACATTCGTTAAGCGACATAAATAATCGCTCCTCGCTGTTCATCATACCGGGTAGACAACGTATAGCAGAACCCCGGAGAGGGACTCCCATATGTGGTTGGGTGCAGGTGCTCGTCGTATCTTTTAGGGGTTAAAATTAGGGGATCTAGGTATCTTTTAGAATATATGATTAAAAAAAAAAAACTCATTTTCCCAGAAAATGGTATCTTTTAGTGTGTTGATAGCGAAAGACGAGTCGCTATTGCCTTCCGGTGTTCCTTCTGATGGTAACTGGAATTCGACCCATGTATAGTCAGATCTATTTATTTCCAGCACTCTAGCCGCATCGCATTGTTCCATCGCATATTTGGTAAAAAAAAAAATGGTATCTTTTAGAGGTAAAATTCTGGTTGATAACGGCCACTTTGATATCTTTCAGGGTTTCACTTTTTTTCCTGACGAGCACCTCCGCTTGACGACTTATAGGAGTCCCCCCCCCCCCCCCCCCTCCGGGAGCAGAATATTCTTACCAATTTTTCTTTTCACGATATTTCCGGTTGTCACTCGCTAAGCGACTTAAAAGGCAGAGCAAAATAGCATGTTCTTTTGAGAACAAGTCATATCTAGAATATTTGATGTCACTTTTAACGTGATTAGTAATAAGAGTGGTGTTAATTAGCTCCACGCAGCTATCAAATGTACTGAATAGGACAGCCTCTGACTAAGTTAAACTTCCCATATGACTAAAAAAAAAATTGCCGGATTGACCCCTTTCATAAAATAGAAGTCCGTATAAAGGTGAATATTTTAAGTTCGTTTACCTACAGGTTGCAACTAATTTGATTGAACCTGCACTTGGCACCGGTAGCATACGTGTTGTAGTATTGGCTGACCCGTGTCATTCGCTTTTGTGCTATTTTAAAACAATTAATAATTGCTATTACAGTTTCATTATGTAACAGTACGCAAAAGACGCAAAAATTTAAGCCATTGAAGGCTTGCCGCAATTCCATTCACCCGTCATCATTATAAGCCAAAAAATCAACACAACTATGACATGTTTACCATACTATTGCACAATCAAACCGCTTGGCCAATCATAATGCAGAACGTAGCTAATACAGGAAATCGCCTGCTGCTGAGTTGACCTCTGATACGCTTGGTTAATTGCACGCTTACTTGTAATTCAAAAATTTTCTTTCCACCAGTGATCGAGTGCATTGTTATTTAGAAGTTCCTGAAACCAATTCTGTGGTCGTGGAAATACACAAGCCCTCGTTGGCGACGAGCAAGTTCTTGTCGAGCTCCTAAATGTAAATAAAACGCCGACAAACAAACCTTGAAGATAGCGTAGTTGAAGGCATCTTCTTCGGTGTCTTCTCGCAAAAAAAAAAATGCCCGATTGTCATATTTATCAAATGATAAGCAGGAGAATGACTGAAATTAAACTTACAAGATCTCGATTCGTGTCATCCATGTCGATCTGTACGTTTTCGCGCGTAAACTGCAGTGTCAGTGAACTCATATCTTATTATATTTTACCCTGGGGAGTCTTTTACTGTGTAACCGCATCCCCAAGGGTAAGATGAAACCTGAGATAAACCGAACCCAAGCCATTAACCCTTGGGAAGGCCCCAAACCCAAGGTATGTGTAACCACAACTCAATAGAAAAAAACGCAAAGTTCATGCTATTTTGCTCTGCCATACCGCTCATATTAACACACAAACTTTCCTGTCCCATATAACTTTCTTATAACCTCTCCATTAGTAAAATACACCGTGAAATTCTCAAACTACGTTTCCCAAGAAAACGCATTTAACCTATTTTTACCCTTTTAAAGTAGCTATAATGGCTTTACGACAAATGATTGAAACTGATAGGTAACGTGAGATATCGAAATTTAAGAACGACTAATACCTTTGCGGTAACGTAATGTGAGATATGACAAGTTCATCACAAGTTCTGACATCCCAATACCCTTGGGAAATTAACAATGGGTCCGGGGGTGCTCCCAAAACATTTTAGTGGCAGTATGTGACGCCCTTCTTGAAATCCTAACCGCTTTAACCAACCATATCCTCAATGCCCTAATATAGCTTCTATAAAGAAGGAACAAGAAACCCCCCCGGACAAAAGTCCACAAAATTTTGTTAACAACTTTTGTCCCTTTTTTACTACTCGACTTCGAAATCTCGCTTAATGCGCAAGCGCATTAACGAGATAAAAAAGGGGGAAAGATGATGGAGGAAAAGAAGAAGACGGGTTCGGGGTTGAAAAAAAGAAAAAAAGGTGGATCCATCCGTTTTTTCTCCAACCCCGCAGATCTCCTCCAGAAACTTGAGGTCATTGTTGGCTCCATTCTCGCGGGGAATACGAATGCGGGCATCAGAAATACCGGGGTTGGTATTCTTGATCTTCTCCTGAAAGAAAACGCCATCAACAAATCCCAGCATGAGAAGCTTTTCAGAAAGTATTTCAAACTCTAAAATGGAAATCGAAAGAGAAATTGTCCTGTCATCCTTTTCCGTCAAGACTGGGGGAAACAAACCAGAAAATTTCACAACAAAATTCAATCGGCCCATTGTTTTGGATCCAAATTCCCAATATGTTGTTGGGTTGAACAGAATTATCAATATGAGTTTTACGTGGCATAACATCAATGCGGCATTGAAAAATCAGCTGATCAGATTCAGCTCTGACGGTGGGAAAACATTTTCCGATATCACCTTTCCCGCTGGGGTTTGGGATTATTCCACTTTGAATGCGGCAATTCGAAACGCAACAGGCCCCCTCGCAGGCAGCACCCCAGGAAAGAATGAAAAATTCCCAATCAATCTTGCTTTCTCTCCCACAACTTTCAGAGTAACAATCACGCTGGAAGAAAACTGGCAACTTGATCTCGAGAAATCCAACTTTGGCGAACTCATTGGGTTTGAGAAAAAGATTCTGAAAGACAAAGTCAACATTGGCCCCAGAGTTCCAAACCTCAGTCAAGATACTGATATGTTGAACGTTCATTGCGATCTCACAAGTGATTCGCTTGTGGATGGGGAAGAGAGCGATATCATCTTCTCCTTTTCAACATCTGTTCTGCAGGCCTCCTATAGTTTCACTTTGGAACCCATGAGAGTGATGTTCAGCCCTGTGAATAAAAACAGAATAAGCTCCATTCGGATTTATATCACCGATGGGAAAAGGCGGGTTGTTGATTTGAATGGAGCCGATACAGCGTTCTCGCTTATCTTGAAAAAACAAATAAAATGAAAAGTTATGAATTCTCTCGTTTTTTCCACCCCCAGCTGGGGCGGTTTGTCTTCCGGCACAAAGGAACAGGTGTCATTGTGGACAATATTTTCAAACCAATGAGGAAGGTCGCATCAGTCGTCTTCAATAAATTCGCAAAACCCATTGCGAAAAAAGCATTGGAATCAGGAATTTCTCACGCTGGGGATAAACTCGGCAAAAAAGTAGTTGAAAAATCTGGTGATTTGATCATGAAAAAACTGGAAAATATGAGAAAGGGGAGCAAAAAAACCGCCAGCTCGACCACAATCAGCCCCTGCGTCAACCTCCGGAGAAAGTTCTGATGCTATATTGAACAGGTTGATCTCTGGGCAAGGCATCCGAAAAAGAAAAAAATAATATAAAATGGCTTTTCGATCGAATGAATATCTTCAAAGAAATGAATTAGTGCGCTTCCAGCTGGATGACACAATCCGAGCTCCAGCTAATGCTCAACATCAACAAAAAAGTGGTTATAAATTCACGATTAATGACCGATCCGCATTCTATGATTGGTATAATGCGTATTTCGAGGTGCAATTTCAGCTCCAGAAATTAGCAGATGGAGCGGCATATGACGCTGAAAGAATAACCGTAATCAATGGGGCTCATTCCCTGATTAAACACCTGACGATTAAATCTGCAGGAAAGATTATTTATGATACTGATAATCTGCATAAAGTCTGTTTCACAAAGAATTTGTTAGAATACTCCGATGACTTCAGCAGATCAGTCGCCAAGAACAGTTTCTGGTATTTGGATACTAATGCAACAACCGCTAATACGAATCTTGGATTTGAGGCTCGGCGAGTGATTACTCGAGATCTTCAAAACGCTAATACGATCATTCCCCTGAATCGTTTTTCCTTTTTCGAGGAACTGGAAGATAAGATGTTGGTTCCCATGCAGCTGCAATTCGAGATAACTCTTCAAGATGATGAGGAACTCATTCATATGGCAAACGGCGTTGCTGCCGGAAGAGTTGTTGTGAATCGATTTTTGCTTTGGGTGCCAAGATTGACTCCCAAAGATTCTCTGTATGACAAATTTGTCAGTTCATTCCTGAAAGAAACGCAATGGAAATATCTGAGGGAAATGTATAAAAAATCTGCTCCCTCGCAGTCATCAGGATTTTTCCAGATCTCAGCGAGCATCGACAATGTGAGGCATATTTTTGTCTGGCTGAAAAGAACCGCTCCACCCAATGATGACCATGCAGAAGAGAATCCTTATCTGATGGACACTTTCAAGCTGAATGCGGCAGATAACGCCTCATCCTTGTTGAACTGCCGGCTGGAATATGGAAACGGAGTTTTCTACCCGGAAACAGAGTACGACAGTGAAAGCAAAGTGAGGATTTTCCAGGATGTCATGGCTTATGCAATGAGGAAAAATGATTATAACACTGGAACACAGCTGAATCTGGCCAATTTCAATTCTCTTTTCCCGTTGATCTATTTCGATCTGACTTATCAAACTGAAAAACCAACAAGAGATCCCAAGCAGTTGATATTCAGGTATCGATTGAACGCAGATGCAGCGCAAACTTCAATGTACATGCGATAGTTCTCTATGAAGAAGAAGTGAAAATCGATAAGATTGGAAATGAGCTGGTTATCGTGTGACGTGTGATCTGTGAAAAACATATCTTGTCATTTAAAATGACAACATATCACCCATATAAAGTAAATCTGTCGAAAGGGCAAAAAAGCAAGCTTGGAAGAGCATTCCGAACAAAAAGCCCTATCACCCTGAGATTGGGTGGCAAACAAACAAGCGGAAGTGATGAACTGATGCTCACGGCAAATCAAATAAAACGAATCGGCAAAGCCGCATCTCAGGGAAAGGGAGTTGAAATCAAGATATCAAAAACGCAAATCCGAAAAGTGATGAAGCAAGGCGGAAGTCTTTTCTCTGCTATTGTTCCCCTGGCTCGTTCCCTGGCACCCACCCTGGCAAAGACACTTGGACTGTCAGCATTGGCTGGTTTGGCGAGTGAAGGAGCGAGTCAAGTCGTGAAAAAGATAAGCGGGAAGGGAGCGCAGCGACCTCGACTGAAAGGAGGCGGGCAAACGGGTGGATTTCTCATTCCCCAAGATAAAATTCAGAAACTGATTGACAATAAACATCTGTTGACAAATAAGCAGAAACAGGATATTTTGTCTGCCCTGAAATTAGGAGGACAACTGACGATAAAACCATCAGCAAAACAATCTGGTGGATTGTTGGGAACTGTGCTGGCTTCCATCGGAATTCCACTGGCGCTGGACATGGTGAAAAATTTGTTTGGGAAGGGAGCGGCGCAGCCGCGACCTCGACTGAAAGGAGAAGGAGCTCCTAGAGTTGGACGCCCCAAAGGAAAAGGCGCTCCTAGAGTCCGGCAGCCCAAAGGAAACGGCGCTCCAAGATTGGGCACTCCCTTCCAACGCCCGCCTCCATTCATCGGAACCTGGGGACGAAAAATTGGGATGGGAAAAAAATCCAAAAAAGGAACGGGACTTCTGCTGGGAACGAAAAGTCCATTCAACAATATCCCAATTCTCGGGGCAATATTGTGAGCGAAACGAAACCCAAATTCGTGAACAAACCCCTGAGCAACCTTGATCTTCTCCAGTGGATTGATTTTCTGAAAATTCCCAATTTCAAAGGGATTTTCGCCAGGGATGAAGCCATGCCCCGAGAACACAGCCCCTGCATTATCAATCTTGATTCGCTTGCAAATGCAGGAACTCACTGGGTGTGCTGCGCCCCCGGACAGAAATTCACGTGGTATTTCGACTCTTTTGGGATGGGATTTCCCCAGGAATTCAAAAGTTCCAAACCGGTGATTTGGAACAGCAGTCAGTATCAAAACATCAACAGCGTTCTTTGCGGGTATTATTGCCTTTATTTCCTCCATCAATGGTCGCAGGGGAAAGATTTCTATGATATTCTCCAGCCTCTCAGTCTGACTGACTCGATGGGGAATGAGAAATTCATAAAAGAATATTTCGATTGAAAATGAAATCATATTGCGTGAAGGAAAAAAAACAAACTGAATGCGTGAAACCAACTGGATATATGACTGCAAAAAATGGCAGAAAGATGTGGTTTTGCCATTGCGCTTCCTGCGGAATCAAAAAAACAGGATTTGTGAAAGCGAGCGGAGCGAATTCGGGAAACTGAGTCTGCCCTCACAAGGTGAGGGCATCGGTGAACTTGCGCTGACTGGCGTGGCTCATGCTCTTCCCTGGCTCGGGAAAAAAACAGTTGAAATGGGTCGTTATGGAGCCAGTGAATTATTGCGAAATAAAAACACTCAAAAGAAAGCATTGGATTTTGCGTTGGACAAGATGAAACCATTTCTTGCCAAAACCTCTGCGGATATGATGAATGAGTTGTCCACGGCGATTAGGCCAAACAGAAAATATAAGACAGATCGAGCAGATTTAGATGGCGGTGCTTTAGATGTTCATTCCCTGATTGGGAAGCTGCCAAGACCAAAGAAAGGTTTCACTTTGCCTGGACATAATTATACCGGCCCCTGGAACCCATTGGATAAGCAAGTCAGATTTGGTGAAAAGGGAAAAATTCTCGAAATTATGCAGCAGCCCACAGGAAAACAGACGCAGTTGCTATGCAGCACGATGTGGATTATTCAGTCTGCGCAAAGAAAGCGGATCCGCGCAAATGCAAGAACGAAGCAGACAGGAAAATGATTGCCGCTTTGGATGCCATTCCCTGGAAAGAAAGACAGTGGGGTCATGCTTTGGCGAGAAACACAATTCAAGCAAAACAGAAACTTGGCCTCGGTGCCCCAAAAAACGGGAAAAGATTTTGAGTGAAGGCTGGGCTCAAAATCTGGCAAATGAACTTCACCGGCCAATCAGGCGGCGCTTTCCAAAACGACGAGTCATAGCATATGGGATTGACAACATCTGGGCGGCTGATCTGGTCGAGATGGGGAAATTTTCGAGGTGGAATAAAGGGATCAGATATCTCCTGATGGTGATCGATGTTTTCTCAAAATTCGGTTGGATTCGCCCCCTGAAAGACAAGCGAGGTCAAACAGTGGCTGATGCTTTCCGAGACATATTCAAGGGGCGAAAACCGAAGATGCTTTGGAGTGACAAAGGGTCTGAATTTTTCAACGCAACAATGAAAAATCTGCTTGATAAGAATGGGGTAAAATTGTACACAACACAAAACGAAGAAAAGGCATCTGTTGTTGAGCGCTGGAACAGGTCTTTTAAGGAGAAACTCTTCCGGATGTTTTCTGCTAACAACAATACAATATACTGGGACAAACTTGGCAAATTACTGGATGAATATAATCATCGTTTTCATTCGAGCATTCGGATGAGTCCCGCAGAGGCGAGCAAACAGGAAAATGAGAAAAAGGTTTTCGCTAATTTATACGGAGATTTAATTTATGCTAAACACAACCCGGCAAAATTCAGGGTTGGCGACAGGGTGAGAATTTCAAAGTTTAAACGGCAATTATTTGACAAAGGTTTCACCCCGAACTGGACAGAGGAGATATTTGTGATTGACGAAATAAAGAACACAAACCCTGTAACGTATAAATTAGTTGATCTGTTGGGAGAATCAATCACCGGATCATTTTACGAGGCGGAACTTCAAAAGACAACGCAAGATGTGTTTCGAATTGAAAAAGTTATTCGCCGCGATAATAAGCGAAAACTCGCGCTTGTAAAATGGACAGGTTACCCTGACAAATTTAATTCTTGGGTTCCACTGAGTGATGTGGAAAAGCTGGGCTAAAAAAGTCAATCATTAAGTTCCGCTGAAATATTCTGGAAAATATTTTTTCTTGACTGAAAAAATATTCCGCTGAAAAACTCTGGAAAATATTCCGCTGAAATCTGGGAGAAATTCATATTTCTCCCCCGAAAAACTGGCTAACGCGTTAGCCGGCAAAATTCCCCGAAAAACTGGCGAAATAATATGCCTTCCCACTCTCTCTTGTTTATCACTCGGTTCCAGAGCACGCCGATATTGGTTCAGTTTCCCACGCGTGGGAATATTTATTGTCTCATCACCTTTTATGGCAACCATCAAAGAGTTAGCACTTGGATTAAAAATAACATCTACACAATGGAACAAAGATAATTTCCCACGCGTGGGAATCTTTATTGTGAGGAAAAATACCGATTTTGATTGGCCGCCATATGTCAATAACCGGGCAGCTGGGCAATGTCAGAATATGAATGTTTTACATTAATATTCACAAAGTCTGTCATTTCAAAACACCGCTTCACTCCGCTTCGCTTGGCCCGTTTTGCTTCGCTTTACTTTCTTTCAATTCCCGGTGGATTTCCCACAGGAGGCAACTTTGCTTTTGGAGTTCATTTCTGAGAATTTTATGTTCCTCCTGGAGATTCACAAATGACTCAAAAAGGAGTTCAATTGAGTCTTCGATTTCGTCGCTTCGCTCAGCTTCCTCCATCTCCGAATCAGACACAATGAATTCCTCGTCTGAAGTGGTGGGAGTTTCATCGTCGCTTCTTATTTCTTCCTCTGAGCAAGTGGAACAATCTTCATGGTCACTCGCTTCGCTTCGCTCGGCTTCATTGGAAAATGCTTTTTCAAGATCCATTTTCTTTCCAATGACATTTTTTGAAGATTGTTTGGATTATTTGTTCTTGTTTCGCCCGGCTGGATGGAGTTTTGAGCAGTTTGAAATCATCTTCATTGGGGCTGAAACCGTTCTTCTTCAACAGGGCGAAAAGAACTTGATTGCAATTGAGAAACTTGTCTCTGCTGAGAAACTTGTCTCTGCTGAGATGAAGGTCATTATATGCAAGTGAAAAATATTTAAAGTCGTCGATGAGGAATTTTTCCAGGTGCTCATAATCATTTCCGTCGTGACCTGTTATATGATTGAAAATTTCATGATCGCGGCCATCGACTTTTTTCCACTTGGAAGCTTTGACGAAATCCCTGACTTTTTTTCTTGTGATTTCGTCACGGGGAATTTGGGAGAGAATTTCTTTTTCATAAAATTCGAGATCTTTGAGTGGAATTTCATTTTTTTTCCCCTGATGTTTCCCCTGATTTTGCCGAATGATATCTTTGAAATGTTCCAGCCTGTCATTTTTGGGAGAATGCCATGTTGTGAGGGTTTCTCGAATAATTTCAGGAGTGAAATCGATTTCTTCTTCTTCGGAATCAGACATTTTCTTGCCTGGGGAAAAGATTTTGGGATTTGAAAAGAATTTTTTTGTGCGGAAATACAGCGGAGAAATCTTGAAAATGGACAATTTCAAGATTTGATTTTGTGTGGAAATTCAGCGGAGAAATCTTGAAATTAGCAAATTTCAAGATTTTTTCTTGTGGTCATTTTAGCGTTAGTAGGTGGTAAAAGCAACTTCTGAGACACCCTCAGATTCCCCCTGAATTTCACACAAACATTTCAAACTCAACAAATCTCAAAAAATCCAACAATTTCCGCCTGTTTTCACACAACTCACAAACTTTTCAAATCTGCTCAAACTCATCAGAATTGTGTGGATTCTGTTGATTTGGACTGATAAAAAATAATTTGTGAATTGTTGAAATCTACAAGGAATATTTGTGTGAAATTCAGGGGGAATTTGAGGGTGTCTCAGAAGTTGCTTTTACCACCTACTTGCAACAACCTCCCCACCCCCTTGTACCACGGTGGGGGTATAAGTATACGTGTACGTCCAAGGGTTAAAATATTCAAAATAGAAAGAGAAAGCTTTAAAGATTATTCAGAAATTAAAAAAGAAGAGCTTTAAGTGATGAAATCTTGTTTCGAGGAACTTCAGAACCCGCGAAGAAGCGGAGTTTTAAAGAATTGTCAAGCAGCCGGGGGACTTAACGGTAAAAGAAATTACATTTTTCTATGGGAATTTCTGTTGATATCAATTTCTGATTTACTTTTTCTTTGTGTTCTCGTTAGGTTTGGAGAAATGTTTATAAAATGTGCTCAAATTCAGTCGAATTGACATCTTGAATTTCGCCATGTGCTCAGCCAGACAGCTCCTCGATGCGCTAATGGTACGCTTTTTGCTTTAAAACTTAAACTAACGGATATTTGAATAAAATTTTTCAAAAGAAGATTTTGCTGTCCATTTTGATGTGTTTGTTCATTCATTGCATAGGCTGAAAAGCAATTTTATGTAAACAAAACAAGACTTGGATTTTATAGTTTTAACTTCACTCCCGTCGCCTTGCGCAAAGATGTCTGTTTTTTTTTTTTTTTTTTTTTTTTGCAATTTTGATTTCCTAATCAGTTTCTCGGGCAATTTTCGATACGCAACAGTTGTATTTTACGGAAGCCTGTAAGGGACATTCGAAACGCGACTTAAGTTTAGGAATTTTTTTTTTATCGGTTAGGGAAATTGTTTTTTAGGGAAATTTTTTTATCGGTTAGGGAATTTTTTTTTCGGTAAACGCGAGATAAAAAATGCGAGATAGAAAATGCGAGATAAAGAATCAGAGGCGGATCCAGGGGAGGGGTTGTGGGGGTTGCAACCCCCCCCCCCCCCCCCCCTTTAGCATCATTTTTTTATTTGTTTGACTCTTCATAAAAATAACAGAATAAAATTGTTTTATACGTAGTTGTTTCACTTCCACCAATTAACTGATTGTCAAGTGACGAAAAGATAATGTACATTTTGCGACAGTAGTACGTTAACATGTGAAAAGATCGTCTCAGAATTCAATGGATCGTTTAAAAAAATCTGTGACTGTTCTTGATTCCCTGATTATTCAAATGCAAGACCGATTTTCTGACGAGGATCGCCATGCCTCCCACCTGCTTTATCTAGTACCATCAATCATAGTCAATAACACCCTGGAGCTATCTGATGAAACAGAAGGCATGTTGTACTGGGAGAAAGACCTTCCATTTCCCAACTCCCTTGGGAATGAGCTGCGAAGATGGCAAACTATGTGGCAGTCAGCAGAGAAGGAACTTCCAAGCAATCTTCTACTAGCACATGGTGCGTGTGACGAGGATGCTTTTCCAAACTTCCATCGTCATCTTCTCATTGCATGCACCCTACCAATCAGTAGTGCTGAAGCTGAGCGGTCCTTTTCGCTCATGAAACAGATCAAGACCTGTTCCAGATCAGCGATGTTTGAAGAGCGTTTCTCACTGTTATTACCATGTATTACTCTGAGAAATTCGAGTAGACAAGATATGCGAGGGCTTTGTAAAAGCTAATCCAAGAAGACTCTTTTAGGCTACATTGTTCGATTTACGAGGTATGGAGAAAAACGACAAATTACTATCGTTGTTCCTGCTGTCCCTTTTAATCATGCGTTGTTATTATTTTTTTAAAAAAAGAGATCAGATCAGATCCTACGTACACCGGCAGCATTTTCATTCACGGTCCTTTGTTTCTTATTCACTTGTTTCATTTTAGGACCGTAGATCTTTTCAGATCCGAAATGCTGTTTATTTATTTTTTACATGGTTTGGCCATGTTCGCTGAGGAATGGTTCTGTCTATCCTCACATTATTTATCGCGACAACGACATGATATTTCAAATTCTTTGCCCATTACTCATGGTCACGCGCCGCTGTGATGTGATCGGAGTCAATTGGCAAACATTTGAATTCGAGCTCTCATCTGTTGCCATCACCACGTGCGATTTGGTAGAGAACTGGCGTTCGCGCTAGTTTTTCTATCTTTTTGCTGCTACCGTGCTGACGAGACCCAACCAGGTCGAAACAGCTGTCCACGGTTGCATTTTGGCTTTCAGTTTGGGCTCTATCATGTTGTTGTCGCGTTAAATGTTCTACGTAGTATCAGCCTTGCTCTATACTTTGATTGTATCTCTATTTTTGGCTGACTAGATCTGTTACAGATCCTACGTACACCGGCAGCATTTTCGTTCACGGTCCTTTGATTCTTATTCACTTATTAGTTTTGGTTTTCTGATTGAGAAGTAAGATAAACTCCAGATATTATATTATGCCTTCACAATTGCCTTTCGAGTCTCAGGAATGCTGGAAATGGCGTTTTAGAGGGTAAAATCGGAAAAATTTTCCGAGGTGTGTGTGTGTGTGTGTGTGTGTGTGTGTGTGTGTGTGTGTGTGTGTGTGTGTGTGTGTGTGTGTGTATGTGTGTGTGAGTGCGAGATAGAAAATCCAAGATAGAAAATGCGAGATAAAAACTGCGAGATAGAAAATGCGAAATAAAAAATGCGAGATAAAAAATGCGAGATGGAAAATGCGAGATAAAAAATGCGAGATAGAAAATGCGAGATAAAAAATACGAGATAGAAAATGCGAGGTAGAAAATGCGAGATAGTATTATAAAAGTAACAGGCCAAACACGACTCCCGCTAGTCGCAAAATGTATAAAGAAGCCTTTAGAATAGCATTTCCAAGAAGGTCTACGAGATATTTGTTACCCTTAGATCACCAAAATAGAGATGTGACAATGCTCGATATGTATTGTATGACTCTTTGATCTTTGGGATATAAATCTCTTTAATGACAGGAGGTCAGTTTACATGCTGTGCATAGCCATTTACAGAATTATTGTTTCTCTATGTTATGCTAGCTCTCTTGGCTACGGTGGCTCATAAGGGATTATGGGTCACCGTACTTGACATATGTTAGGGCTTCTTTGGCTAACTTTTGTTGCAAGATAAGTTATCTCCTGTAAGTTAATGTTTAACTTACAGGAGTATTATGCGGGCTAACATGCATTCTTTATGCATTTTTGTTAGCAAAATTCTTGTTAGATAGTTTTAGTGAATTTGTGGGGACAGTCCTGTTGCATTTTTGTTAGCACATTTTTGTTAGATACTATGATAAGAACACAAGAGTCGAGTAGCATATTTTTTTGAAAGCGCTACGAAATTAGGAGCGCTGTGCAGCGCCTCAAAAGCGCTTCGAAAATGCAGTCGATATGCAGCGTTTTAGAAGCCATGCAGAAACGCTGTGTAGCTCTTGGAAGCCCTCCGCAGCGGTTTTGTAGTGTTTGGTAGCTGTTTGCTAGACTGTAAAAAGCTGTCAAGTAGCTGCTAGAGGCTGCATGACACCGCAGATCTAAAATCCATAACTTTCTTCGCGGAGACGACTGAATCACCTCTGCATGACAATATCATAAAAGTCTCAAATTATTTGATACAAATATCACGCGTGATCAGCGTTCTCGTGTAGCAAGCTTTCAGTCAGTAAGGTACCGTTCGCACTAGCTGACAAAATTTATTTGGCGCTGCCAAAAATCTCGACAAATTTTGTCTCCGCTTGACAAAAATTTGTCGTGCTTCGAGGCAGGACGACGGCGCTTTTGAAGTTTGGTGCGGCTTGACAAAATTTGGTGGGAAAAACATTACCGTCCGCACTTGTAGAACCGAAATTATGACAAATATTTTTGCAAAATGAACAAAAATTCGCCTAGTGCGTACACCACTAAATATTTCGCTGATAACTGCTTTCAAGTGAACAGTTTCTCCAATTAACTGCAGATCAGAATACCTTATTGTTACGTTACTAATTTTCGTGGTCACTTCGCACCATGGTTTTGCAAGACTTTTACTCAGTATTCTCGCGATTTGGCAACCTTCCTTGGTTTGCGGGATTTCGAATCCACTGAAAAATGCCCGGAAAAATGTTACTGCATCTTTCTTTTGTCTGGCATCAAAACTTAGTTTAAATTTAGAAACTTTTTTTTTAAATTAAAAGGACCGAGACAAAAGGTTGAAACTGAATGAAGTGAACCCGCGCGGTGTAAAGTTTACATGAGATAAGATCAGAGTACGTGATCGATCAGCATGGATTGTTTTAATGTTTAGGTTAAAAGGTTTAATTAATATGTATGTATGGAATTTCCGTAATAGATATTCTATATCAGTTAGATCAGCATTTTAGCTAACGCCACATGTCAGTAGTTCATTCTTGTGACTCCTTGTTAGTGAAAGCACCCAACCCACCTCTCCCGGGTTGTCCGGTGCTAGAGTCGTACCGAAATAAACGATCATTTACCCCATCTCTGAGTCTGTTTGCTTATGATAGTAATTGCAGCTTGCACGCAACCGTTTTCCGACTTTAGATACAAAGTATTATTTTTTGACACTCAATATTTACCATATCTGTAGGTTATTATTTGGGTATTTCCGTGAAATTCGTTTTATTCTAGCCCATAAAAAGGAAAAATCTACCACCCCGGGATCGGGAACTGAGGTCACAAATGTTTTGACACATGATTTGGCCGTAAACTGATACCTGTGGAATGCTGCGGCGCTGTAGATCGTTAAATTTTACTGTATTTTAGCGGTCATTTTAAAGTATGTTATTCTTTAACTTTTGCGTCGCAAATGGTTTAATGGAGGAGTTCACGCTCTAAGTTGCATCATGGGTAATCAGGGCAAGATGGCGGGATTTGATTTGATTTGATTTTTCCATACATTTTCTGTAATTCGACAGTATCAAAATTACAGAAAATGTATGGAAAAAATGAGGTTTTCTAAAAACTGATCACGGACTTGTTTGCATTCCAGATTTAGTGTATTGTTTCTTTGAATTCGTAAGTTACACTTTCCAAAGAGAAAGTGTCAAATATATGAATTCGGGAAGAATTAGCTGGCTTTGAATTCCAATACAAATCTTTGAATTTCCCGCCATCTTACCCTGATTACCCACGATGAAACTTAGTGCCTGAACTCATCTATGAAGAACTGAAGTTTAAATGGGCAGATGCAAACAGTTTACACTCTACAAAAGTGCATAAACGTGTGTTACTTATCGCAAGCAAGAAACTGTGCGTGGCAGACCGGCCGCATGTACGTTTACAAAATGGTCACAATAATTTATAGCGGAGCACTTGCCAGGCCGAAGGCCTGGCTGCGCAGCTCCATACTCATAGAACCTATCGCCGTCATTTTTCATGGTCATGGCTAGCGGAATGTTTCGCGGGCGCGTGTCCGTCCGCCCGCCGGTCCCCGCCGTGTTGGAACAACATCCGGGATCTTGAAAGCAAGGCTTTGTTTTTCGCGCGGCCACACAGCCGTGAGCTCGGGAAACACTTTAGTTGTTTTGTTGTGTCTAGCGGAGAATTAAAGTCGTTATTTTCCTGCATTTTTTCGCGGTTTGCTACTCAAGACAGGGACACTAATTAAGGAATACTCAGAAGCCGCTTTAGTGGAAAAAGACGAGCTTTCAGGGATAAACTCTTGCTTCGAGGAACTCCATGTATTACGTTTTTATCAAATGCGGGAGATGTTTGTTTTCTACGGATTTCAGAACCAGAAGCGGAGATTTGAATTTCCAAACAAGCGAGGGACTTAAAGGTAAAACAGATTACATTTTTCGATGAGAATTTATGTTGATATCAATCTGTGAGTGACTTTTTATTGGTGTTATTGTTAGTTTTGGAGAATTGATTTTAAAACGTGCTTAAATTCAGTTGTATCGATCTCTTGAATTTCATCGAAGAAAGCTTGAACTCGATGAGCTATAATTAAATGGTACGCCGTTTTGCTTTTAAACGTAAACTAATGGAGATTTGAATAAATTTTTTCGAAAGAAGATTGTGTTGTCCATTTTTATGCGTTTGCTCATTCATTAGATAGTTTGAAAAGCGATTTTATGTAAACAAAACAAGACTTTGATTTTATAGTACAGTTCTATCTTCACTCGCATCGCCTTATGCAAATATGTTTGTGTATTTTTGCAATTTTTGATTTTCAAATCAGTTTCTCGGGCAATTTTTGACAAACAAAAACTGTATTTTATTTGGAAACTAGTGGTACTAGTTATTCTAGACAGAGAAAAGTTGTTTTTGTGAACTTTTGTACGGTCTATAAAAATGTACTGTGCAGACGGTCGCGTAATACTGTTTTTGAGAATTGCTAAAATTGAAAATAGCCCGTTCGTCAATCTTAATTCTTGTGCTTCCAACCTTTCACCTTAGTTAAGTTTCACCTTAGTTAAGCTTGTTCAAAGTGCGACGCTGTTAGCCTTGGGCTATCTATATATATTAATTTGATTTAGTGAACTAAGACTTCAGACAACCTTCCAAGAGATAGAGAGCAATTTATTTGGCTGTATTTTATCAAAAATTCAAGAGTTCTTGAGACATCCTTTTAACCTAAACCGCTTATCTCAATAAAGGTTAATAAACAGGTCGATTTTAATTAAATGCGTCATAAAAAGAGAAAGAAATATTTCTAGAATTTCTATATAAAATAAAGTAGATATTTTCAAACGAAAGGAAAAGAAATGTAATTGTGAAATATAGATTTGGGTTATTAGAATTCTGAGTTTTTAAGTTTAGGTATTAGTACAAAACGCGTTTTTAGAGGAAAATATTATGTACTTATTGACTAAGTGGGAGGGCCGGATGGGAAAATATTTGGCTCGAGGTCATGGCGTACGGACCGAGCGCAGCGAGGTCCGTGCGCTATGACCGAGAGCATATGACCCGTACGGCCCTGCGAACCTTTTCTTTGCAAAACCATTGATGAAAGTCCCGTATGAGGGCCGTACGCATTTGCGCGAGCGGGGCCGGAAAAAGGCGTACGGCCCTACTACAAAAGCGGACGGCCTCGCGCGTTAAAATTTCAACTTATTTTGTCTCCAATTTGGTCATATGATAAAATGCTTATTGACTAAGTATTTGGCTCTCGGTCATGGCGCACGGACCTCGCTGGTTCGCAGGGCCATACCGGTCATATGATAAAACAACATATGTTATAATCATGATATTTTTAGAAAATAAGTATTTGATATCAAAGATTAAATCTGAAAACCTAAGGAAAGAAGCGGACGCATTTTGCCTATTTACACGATCGCTGTTTTGAAAAATGCCTCGGCATTCAGTTAGGTAACATTCCTTCTGTTTAATTCTCTTCTGCATAGCAATGATTTCTGCGGCCTACGATTATGGCAGTTTTCATGTTTTAAGGGAACATGATTTTCACCAATAAACTTATTGTTCGCTGTGTCATGTAGGTCATTATAGGTGATTCTCTGTTTTAGTAACAATGCACGTTCACTAGCCCGGGTATTTTATTCGGAAGTTAGTCAAACTAGTTATTCTAGACCGAGAAAAAGTTGTTTTTGTGAGCTTTTGTGCAGTTTAAATGTACTGTGCAGACAGTCGCGTAATAAGTTTACTGTTTTTGAGAATTGCTAAAATTGAAAAACAGCCCGGTCGTCAATCTTAATTCTAATTTTTCTTGTGCTTCCGACCTTTCACCTACTAAGTTAAACTGATCATCATCGTTTCTGTTCAGAGAGCTCCGATGTTACAGGGTCTGGAAGGGGGGTCTAGATCCCGAATCACGGGCTATTTTTTCGTAAATTCCCGAATCACTTAGCTTGTTTTTGTCATTTCCCGAATCACGTACTCTGTGAAATTTTTTTTGCATATATCCTATTTCTCCCCCATAACGCCTTTATTTATTCGAAAGAAATCCACTACAGGATTTTCTTTAAGGCCTTTGCCTCAGTCGACTTCATAAATAGCTGTAAATTTGTAAAATGTAAATTTGTAAAATGGGTCTTGAAGATAATAATAATAATAATAATAATAATAATAATAATAATAATAATCACCTTATTTAAGTGTCAAGGTATTTAGCGCGCGAGCACTAATTGGGTACACTAAATAAAGAAACAAATATTCAAATAGAACATAACATTTTTTTAAAAATCCCAACTGGCTGAAGATGTGGAAATCCTTGTGATTTTCTGCGCTGATAATTGGAATATCGATTTTTTTTTTTGTGGATGGGCTGGCTACTCACTGTACCAGATTTTGGAGTCAGGAAAACTGAGACCAGAATCTTTAAGGCCCGTTTACACATGTGATTTTTGATGCGATTTTTGTCGCACTTTCCAACGCAACTTTTGTCGCAAGTGTAAACTAGCGGCGATTTCCTGTGCGATTCGGGTGCGATACCCGAGGGGACTCCCATATAAAAATGACATGGGTGCTCGTCATACCTTTTAGGGGCAAAATTTGTAGATTGGTACCGCTTAGCTATATAGGGTACTAAAATCAAAAATATCCACCGTTAGAATTATCGCGGTACCTTTGTGACATGTGTTGTTTTAGAATTGGTCCTCTTCAGTAGGGGTAAAAATTATTTTGATCCACGCCAATCAAACGAGATTCTGGTACCTTTTAAGGTAGTTTTCTAAACTTTCCGACGAGCACCCCCATCATCAGCACCTCTGCGACATCGCGCGACAAATCACGCCAAATCGCACTGAAATCGCCGCCCGTTTACACATGCGATTTGAAGATGCAACTCGCGCGCGACAAAAAATGCACAAAAAATCGCCTGTGTAAACGGGCCTTAACTGTGGAACTGATCTCATTACTCTCCACAGCACAGAGATAAACAATAAACAAATTGCAAGTCGAAAACAGGACGATGAGGTCCATATTCCCAAGTACAGTAGCTTCCCACCCGTGGCCTGTAAATGATTTTGTAACCACGTATAAAATGACACATGATCATATGTGATAGGCTTAAACCACCCGTTGTGACCAACCTCGTTCCCAGGGTCTCTCATCTTGAGTGGAGGTGGAGGTGGAGGTGGAGGTGGAGGTTAAATTGTAAAAAGTTGACCGACTTTCTTACTGACATATTGACTCTGGCCAACTTCTTGAGAAACCGATTGCCTTAACATACTTGCATTAGTGAATGATTGATTAATGAATTGATTGATTGATTGATTTACTGATTGATTGACTGATTGGCTGATTAATTAATATAATGCCACGTGTACATACGAACGGAGCAAAGAACTCGTTTATGCTTGCAATGGATCTAGACTGTTTATATATTTTAACTTTGTATTTTTAAATGAAAATTAGACATATGATCACTGTTTTTATTATTATATTATTATATGTAATAATTATTGTTTTATGCATTTATTATTACCCTAAATTTTTATTGTTATGTATAAATGTTTAGCATGTAAATAGTGATATATTCTCACCGGGGCTACCTACCAACAATGCCTCAGGATGTGATAAGATATGGGAAAGGTCAGCCCTTCGGCTAAAGCTCCCTGGCAACCCACAGGAAGCAGAGTGTGCCAGGGAAAAACCCGAGTGGAAGCACCTAAATGTGAACTTTCCTCCCAAAACTCAGAAATAGGGTAAGCATGAGGAAGAAGATAATGGAGATCATGTGTCCTCCTCCCATAACTCAGAAAATCATCCCTCCATATGGTAGACTTGCCGCGAACTTAAACAAAACGGACTTCTGAGAAAAAATCTATACTTGTGGTAGTACTGATCTATGAGAGGGAGCCTAATATAAGAAACAGGACGGAAAAAATAGTCACCACGTTGTATGCCTATCTATCTATCTGTCTGTCTGTCTGTCTGTCTATCTATCTATCTATCTATCTATCTATCTATCTATCTATCTATCAGTGAACTGGCCAGCAGATTTTCTCATTGGCTCTTGAATTAGTGATTCGGTATGACAGACAAGCAACTATCGACAACATACCGAGAAGGGATGTGATCATTTTGATGGGCAAAATTAATGCAAAGATGGGACAGAGGTCAATGAATGGGACAAAGAAGCGTATGGTCAACGGAGGACTTTGTGTAAATAGACCATTTTGCCACCTCTGAGGCTGTCTACCGTGTTCAAGATTAACAGTTTGGTGTATTCAGCTTTTGTATCGTTATTGTAAAATATCTGTGACCCTTTTGTGTATATTTTGCATTGTAACTAAAAGGTAAACGCTTGCATTTGTGGTGATTAAAATATGTCATTAAATACTATAAATTTCAGTTACCTTTTTTACAGGTGTACTGGTGACAGGCAGTACAATCCACGTCATCCCACATGTACCCGTGCTCCACCCCAAGGGCGTGAACACAGTCTTCTTCCCTAAAGTTGTTTGGTTGATTCTGATCCCAGTAGCGGAATTTAGAAGGGTATCCATCCACCCAGGCGAATAATCCTTCTGTGGCAATGTCATTCAAACCAATCCAAGCCTTATCACCGTTGTGTCTGTGTTGAATATACACGTTTTCTTCTTGGCTTTCAATGGCAGGTAGATTAGCTCCCTTGGCTCGGCAGATTAAACTTGCGTTGGACCATGTCTCACATTTTTCACTGGTGTAGTAACAGGAGCCATTGTAGAAACTCCAGCCGGGTTCACAGACATCTTTGGCGATTAAAACAAAACAATAAAATGTGAAACTTTTACTTTTATGTTACTTTTATGTTATGCTTGATAATCTCAAGTTAAAAAACACATGTGCATGTACGTAGGTAATCATACCAAGAATTCCAGCGCTATCATACCTGGCAAGACTGCATATGAAACTGACAGAGGGTCATGCTGCTGTACAAACAGTTCCTTAATGCAAGCTCTAAAGCCGGTCTTGTTTATGTACTGAAAAAAAAAGTATAATAAGTCAGCAACGTGCACAGATGTAATGTAACCAGGCGGCTGGGAGCTGGTAGTACATCGCAAGGCTATCGCTCTCTCTAACCCTCCTACCCTGTCGCTCTCTTAGAACAGTACAGCAGCAGTCAGGTGTGGCGACCAGAACATAAACCATAAACATCCTTAAATCTTGGCAGTTAACTGTTAGACTAACGCGCACCTGAGTC
>JAJGOT010000625.1:72500-190000 GCA_022457155.1 Cladopsammia gracilis
GATTTACTTAGTTATTTAAGGTTTAAAATGCTGCTGCTAACTTTAAATAGTGAATAAGTAAATCACTTACAACATGGATGCTTTGGTGAGCGCCGTCAAAGTTTTGTAGTTCTCTGACGCAGATCTTGAAGGAAGTTGTCGTCACATCTTCCACCCACACAGAGGAGGCATCGTGCTTCACACCATGCCTTTCATGCTCCGCTGACACAAGCACTGTGGGTACTGATTTGAACTTGCTCTGCGAGCCAAGGAGAAAACAAAGACAAATACGTTAACAATGGACTTGCAATAGATAGCTCTCTAGCCACCCCAAAGTGCCCAAACATGTGAAGATATCGGTTTTATCTTCACTGTGAAGAGTGAAGATATCAAAATGTGCTCACGTTAACTTCAATGTTTGCCCTTTTAAATTGCCAGTGAGCTAAAAGGTGTTGTGTATGTAATCGAAATATCTTCGGATCTTCCTCGAAAATCTTCGGACATCTTCGGTAATCTTTTGAAAATTTTGGGAAATTATCGGAAAATTACTTAAAACTTCGTAATACAGTAGAACCCCGCTAACTCGAACTCTGAAGGGAAACGAAAATCAGTTCGGGTTTGCGGAGGTTCGAGTTATCGGGGTCGGTGAAAAAATTATTTAGTTTTGTTAATTATTAATAATAGTAATAGCGTGAACATAGTTTTATTAATCTACTTCTGTGATAAAGATCGCTCAATTTGCGTATGGTAACAATAAATTCCAAAGATTATGATTTCGAGCTAAGTGTAACTTTAACATTTGGGTACATGTTTTTGCAATATAAACGAAGTTTGTAGTGTATTACTACAGTCCAACTAAATACAAAACAACATTAAAGAAGTAACCATGTCCGTTTTCCTATTTTCACTGCCGAGGCAAAAGACACCGCATCCGGTAGTGACTGATAAGATCGTGAAATGAATGTTAAATACGTGATCAGTCCAGAGGAGTCCGAAGTTCCAATCAGATAAGCAGCAGCCTATTTTCTTGACACCGTATTTTGAGAAGTCATAACAACAGAGTTCGAGTTATCGGGGTAAATTTGGGCCAAGGGAAATTCGAGGGGAATTCGAGTTATCCGAGTAACAAAATAGGACCAAATTCAAGGGAAATCGAACTTAGTTCGAGTTAGCGGGCAGTTTGAGTTATCCTAGTTCGAGTTGGTGGGGGGTTCTACTGTAGATGGCTTCTTGGTGATATGAAATTTCTCTTCCATTGTTCAACTAGATATCTCACTCGTTCGCTGCGGTCACTCCTGAGATATCGAGTAGGATACTCGAAAAGAAATTTCATATCTCCAAGCAACCATGTATTATCTTTTATTATATCTCTTAGTTAGTACGCGCGCTGTGATTGGTCAATTTAGCGGGCCGTATTTTTCAGTACGGCCCGCTAAATTTGAGAGTCTCAGCATCGGACCTAACACACGCTTACAAAAGTTGTTTTCTACATTAAAAATTATCCAGAGGAAACGTTTGGAGCTAAGTAGGTTAACATGCCAGGTTACAAAAACTCTCCGATGAAATTAAAATATAACTTTAGCAAAAAACTGATTAGCTGCGAATCAAAACTAGAAAGCATTGACAATTTTCTCGAGTAAGCTTCTTTGTTTTGGTATTTAGCTTTTACGGTAAGTTATAAAAACTCGAGTAACACGGCAAATTCGTTTAACTCTTACAATTTAATTAAGCATTAACAAAACAGTCTTTCTTGGTAAGAAAACGTCTCTATGAAAAACATAAAGCTGCAAAACAACTTGAAACGACTTCCATCGGCAAACTGTATCATGTGAGCTTAAATTAACTTAGTTTGATCAAGTTTTTGTATGGTTATAAACTTAAGGTGATTCCTCAGAAATAAAAGTTGTCGAACGATTTTTTTTTTAATTTTCCCTAACAGCTCCCTACCATAAGTTGTTTCGAAAAATTCAATAAAAAAGATAGGTCACCATGCTCGGTAAAGAGATATCTTTACCGAGCATCGAAGACAAACAACACAAATAGATCGAACACAAACAACACAAATAGGTCCTTATATTTCTGAAAGAATTAAAACTCCTTGCGGTGTTCCTCAAGGATCTGTATTAGGCCCACTACTTTTTTTATTATACATTAATGATATATATACATGTTCTGATATACTCATTTTTTATCTTTTTGCTGATGACACAAATATTCTTTGTACTGATAAAAATCTTAAGTCTCTAGAACAAGTTGTCAATGTTGAGTTACGTAAATTACATGACTGGTTAACCTCCAATAAATTGAGTCTTAATATAAAAAAATCAAACTATGTTATATTTCATCCTTATCAGAAGAAATTAACTTTTAAACCTAAAATTATTATATTTGACAATGATCAAATGAAGAATATTCCCCTGAAGCGCAAAGATTACGTAAAATATCTTGGAGTACTTATTAATAGCAACCTTTCTTGGAAGAACCATGTTGATTATATTGCTCTAAAAATTAGTAAAATAATCGGTCTAATAGCTAAACTAAGACATTTTGTACCTTTACATACCCTTCTAAATATTTATCAGTCGCTAATTGTTCCTTATATAACTTATGGATTAATTGTCTGGGGTCAGGCCTGTAAGTCTTATCTAAATAAAATTTTAATACTACAAAAACGAGTAATCCGTTTTATGTACTTTGCTAAATGTAGCGAGCATACCGTTCCATTATTTATCAATGCTAATATAATGCCTTTGAATTTGTTATATTATGAATCATTATCTAGCTTAATGTATGACGTTAGAAATGGTTCAGTCCCAATAAACATCCTAAATTTATTTACAAATACTTCCACTGTCCACTCTTATAATACACGATCCTCCACTTCTAATAACTTCTATATAAAAAACTCGAGACTTGAAATACAAAGAAAAGCCTTTTCTAGAATTGGAGCAAAATTATGGAATGAGATACCATGCTTTCTGAGAGAATTACCAAAGAGTTCATTTAAAAACAAAATTAAGAATATACTTTTGACTATACTTAAAGAAGCAGATTCCTATATTAATATTGACGAGATTATCTCTAAAGTTAAATCAAAAAGTAATTAATTAATATTTTCACAATTCTTTTTTTTATATCAATCACTTGTTTCTTCTTTTTTTTTTTTTCTTTCTTTTTTCTCTTTTTTTCTTCTATTGTTTGATCCTTTCTTTTTATTTCAACAAATTGGTGTGTGTAGCGATTTCTAATCATGTAATTAATTTCACTGGCCTGCCAAGATTAGCTTTTGCTACCTGCAGGCCAGTATTATAAATTCTATAATAACTAACTAATAAAGATTTTTGTTGTTGTTTTGTTGTTGTTATAATGGACCAATGTTGCCCCATTTATGCCTCTAGCAATACCGATCACGCACGTCATTATTTGATCGGTTCATGTTTCTTTTCCCCGTAACCCGTGAAAGCAAAGTTTACAATTCTTCCAAAAAACGTGATAGGTTAAAGTCTCCACCATATGGGAACACTTTAAAATAAAATTTATAAAAACGTCACACAACTTCAAATGACACGGACTCAAAACGTTCCTCGCGTCCATGTTTTCAAGGTCATCAATTTGCTCCCACGAGTAACTGATTTGAGAACGTTTTTATCGATATCTTTTTTTTCCTGTCGAGGAATTTTTTTTTAACTTTCTTAACTTAAAAAGCATTAATTTAACATCAAAATGATGCAATAAAAAATATAGGTCACCATGCTCGTTAGAGAGAAAAAGACAGTCGTATTTTCTAACGAGCTTGCGGGCCTTTGATAAAAAACATTCCATCCTCCAAAATGTGCGCGCGCTCATTTTGCTCAACCGCGCACGTTCATTGCTTATAAATTATGGCAATTCTCCTTTTGAAAAATACTCGTAAGACAATTAAATTTCCGGCTGCGTGTTTTAAAAACCGTTCACTAAAAAGAGTGTTGTTATCAACTGGCTGTCAAGAAAGGACTATTACGTGTGTTATGCGCAGTACAGGATGCACAGTGCAATACTGAGGAATCACCTTAAGTTCAGATTTATCGTTTGTGGCAGTAGCTCTAATAAGAACAGACCTGAAGCTACAAAATTACGCTAAAAGTGTACCTTGATTCCTCAGCGAAATTTTTGTCCTTGTAGTGGAGTCCATGAAAACAATAAGCTTAAATACGCTCTTGCTGCAGCTCACGCTGAAAATTTGTCAGGTGCGATTGAAATTCAAACTCATCCATGCACAAAGTTCGGCATGAAGCCACTAAAGCACACAAAAAGCCAAAAACAACTTGCAGTATTTGATGACGAGATATTTTCAGTATCCTTTTAGAAGTTTGAGAGTTTCTTCGTTCACCGCTGTAGACCGAAGTGCTGCCACTTTCCCGTTTGACAAACACGTTTGTTTTGGCGATTTTATCGCGGCGTTTTCATTCTTCTTTTCCTCACTTGTCTTCGCCAGTAACTAAGAATCCTTTTCAAAGAAAACTACCTTATGTCAGGTTTCCGTCGTCCTACCGAACGCATAGAAGATTAAATGAATTCGTTTATATAGTTTTCATTCAAGAGCCACGCAAGTTCACGCCGAATCGAGGACCGATCACGCTATTTTTGAAAGCCAATAAAATTTGCTCTTTGCTTTCTTGTGACGTACGTCAGTCAAATGAAGCCGTCCATCGTTTGACTTGAAAGGTTTTCCTTTATCTCCGATTTAGAGATATAATAATATCTTTATACATATCATTACGAACTTGTCTCTCACCAAGGGAAGTGATACCGTGCGACAGCTTGTTCCAGTCCACCAAGTTGGCATGTCCATTTCACCAGACACTCCCCCGTCAGGGGCCCCCTGGTAGGCCAGCCAGTCCACTGTAGCAAACGTTTCTCCATTTCTCTTCTCGTTTCTCCCGGCCTGTGTAACGCAAACTGTAAAATTGTTGTCCATGATTTCTTCAACCCAGGAAACCACTGCTTCGTGAACATAGGAGGGGTCTGAGAAGTTAACATGATTGACAGAAACCTGTATGTGAACAGGTTTGTCGGGATAGAAGATGTAAGGAGCCATTGGAACTTGTTCGCAAACTGTTTCAGCCCAGGCTGGGTTGCGACGAAGGCGATGGCGGCCTTTTTGGGAAGGGAACCCTGAAAAATTGCTCTTTTTAGCCATTATACTTCAGAGAAGATTGCAATGAAAATACTTGGCATAGAGGTGTTAAATAAAACTCATTTTAACAAGCATATTTGAAAAACTCATGCAGTGGGTTGGCTAGATACCGTGCCGCATATTTCATACCTGTACAATATCCTGGATGATAGACAGTGAAGTTCGCCCTCAGATAGCACATTTCTCTTTGGAACACACACTCGTTGTCGTATGTGGTTCCATTGGAGGAACACACAGGATCTTCGAATGAGGGACAATTATCCACGCAGATGCAACGCGCATCCCTGGGGCCGAACGCCGTACAAACGGCGAAGTACTTGCAAGAAACGTTGACGCAAGGATCAATATCTGTTAAACAAAACAAGTAAAAGAGTTTATATGCCGTTTCTTACAAAAAAAATTATAAAGTCATCAACAGTTTAATAACAAACGCACTTTTGTACAGCCTTACAACCATCATTTAATAAAAGAAAGTTTATGCTGATCTTGGATCTTTTGCCTGCGTTTAGACTGAATTTGATTTTTTTGTCAGTGTTCACTGCACTTGTATTACACTAATGAAACATCTGCGTGGGTGTTTTGTTACGAATACAAGGATCTATGCAATCAAATTAAATGTAATCTGCACTAACAACCAAGTATAAGAACGGACTCAGTATCAACTAAACTAGAAAACTGTGACTGTCAAACATAATTTGGCTCAAACATATTTTGACTTTGTTTATTTACCTCCAATAACTGCATAATCAACCGTAACAGGATCATGTTGATTCTCCACTCCTGCCAAGTCTTTGACGCACAGGCGAAAAGTTGAAATCGATATTTCCTATAGCGGCAAACAGCAAAACACGTCTGTTAAGATGGGTATCTAGTAAGTTACTTTGCGATTGCTTGTAACAATAAGTTATTAGCATCATTGGTAAGGGAGACAAAAAAGGACTTGAAAGGCAACACCATGATGACAATGAATAAAAATCATGGTATGATGATTAGATGCGTTTTTCACTTCCAAAATAGGTAACGTATGTTTTTATGATCAAGTTTTCTTCTTAATCTCTCTGCCGAAATTGTTTGTCAGGGATATCAACAGCTCACCTCTACCCAGGCGTTAACGATGTTGTTCTCCGGCTTGACAGAGTAGACGTTTTTGCTGTTGTAAAGGTGATTGACTGTTACCATAACAACAGGAGGTGCATAAAACGTCGCGGTAAAGTTAAAAACCTGTTATAAGAAGAACAACATGCAAAATTTTACTAAAAAATTAAACCTGTATTTTCAGTTCCCTCGTTATTGTTTGCTTGCAAGTATTACGATTATTTTTGTCTTTGAATTGAAGTTGTGTATTTTCAGCTGTGCCCATTACAGGCAACAACAACAAGTAATTGCTGGCGACGGGCAAATTCGTTTTCGCTATCATTATTTCTTTCAATGTTTTAAAATTGAACTTTTTAACCCTCGGACGTACACGCAAACTTATACCCCAATCGTGGTGGTGGGGGTGTTATAATATTTCGAAAAGATTTTACCTTTAATAAATTAAATAGCCTGTGTTGTGTTCTACAAAATAAAGTACATATTATAATGGCCGCCATCTTGGATTTTACTCAGAATTAAAATTTATCGAAAAAAAGCAGAAATTGAAAATACTTTTTGCTAGAAACAAGGAGCAAAGGACCACGAACGAAAATGCTGCTGGAGTACGTAGGATCTATAGAAGATCTGATCAGCCAAAAATAGTAATACAAACATAGTGAGCAAAGCTGATACTACGTAGAACAAATAACGCGACAACGACATGATAGAGCCCAAACTGAAAGCCAAAATGCAACCGTGGACAGTTGTTTCGACCTGGTTGGGTCTGGTCAGCACGGAGTAGCGAAGTCCCATAGGCACTTAATTACAAACACTGAAATAACTTAATCCTTAATTCACAAATAATGATTTGGCCCAGTAAAGGTGAGGGCAACAAAAACAAAGCTAAGATAAAACAGATTAGGACAAGCGGCAGGTTACGGGGAGGAGGTGGGAAATTCAAACGGCAGAGGTCTCAATTCAAGCGAATGATCAATTCCGAGCACGCGTGCCGTGGCATGCACAGAGCGACAGTAGAGGATGGTCAACAATTTAATTGCATAGACCCTGCCCCGTGACCCCAACGACGTGACATACTATGTCACGCAACAATCGGATCAGATTGAAGACATAAAAATCCTATTTGTATTGGTTCAAATATTCCCTTTTTATTCACAAATAGTTACTGAAAACAACATGTGCTGACAATAAATGCTCTTGAAAAAATTGCGAAAAAATACGTAAATGGGGTGGCATCAAAAAATCTGTTAATTTAGTACCTTGCAGAAAGCGAAGTTGTCTTGTTCGAGTGGAGCTCCATTGTTTTCAAACTGAATTTTTCCATGGAATGTCAAGTGATCAGCTCCCTGGTTAAACGCCAACCAGTCCTGGAAAAGAAAAGCAGTTTAATCATTTTACTTAGTACTTGTTCAAGATTATGAATACGAAAATTATATCACATTGATTATTATGTGAACCGTACCATGATTAAGAGGTATAATAGTTTAAGAAGATACTTACAATTCCAGCTGACGAAAACGATGAAAAAGAAAACCGGTAGTGAATTCCTTTTAAACTAGTATTTGTGTCTCTCAACAGCAAATACATTAAAAGCGTTTTTTACATTGTTCCGACAAATATAGTCACATGAATTTCTTCCATCAACTGCACCTAAGTCACTTGATTATGTAACACCAAGAAATTGCGGGAGAAGGTGGGGTGGCTGCAGACAGTCCACTTGTCTAGTGAACCTGGACCCCATTAATATTATCTTGATCCCTATTGATTGAGCCAGTGCAGTCAATTATGTGGTTGTGTAACATACTGTATCTGTCCATGATGCGTAATGTGACTAAGCGCCGAGAAATAACTTGGAATATAAATTAGAGTTCTCACAAAACTGGAACTAATGTGATCTTAACAAACAGTCCTTACATTAATAAGACGCAAGACAAAATGACAAAAACAATTCAGGCAAGACAAAGTACGTTTTGGTAATCCTCATCAAAGTAAAAATCCAACACAAAAGGTCACGCAAGAATTATCACCGTGACATGTGCAACAATTAGTAATGGATATATACAAAAGTAGGTGATAACAATAAAAGGCAGTAAAACACTTACAACTTGAATATTCTGGTGTTTGCCGTCAAATGTTTTCACTTCTCGGAGGCAGACTCTGAAGTGGTCTTCCTGTAGCTCCTCTATCCACATGTTCATGGCGTCCTGTGGCCTGCTGCTGCCTGTATGACGTACAGTGGAAAGCACTTTTGGGACAGAAGAAAATCTCTGAAAACGAAAAAAGAAACACTTTATTTACTTGTATGTTGTATGTTGTTATAGAGCATGTTGTTATAGAGCATGTTGTTGTTATAGAGCAGGATAAAACAGGGAAATGTCGCTATCCTAACGTGATATTATTAAGTCAGTAAGCTATTTACACCAATGTTAAAACTATTTCAAGTATGCCCTATCTTAAATTATGGTAACATTCCGGTTGTTTCGATATGTCATTTAATCTCCTCCCGGGGGTGAAAGAGGGAAAGGTTCTTCCCAATATATTTTATATACAGGTATGTTCAACCAAAATTTGATAATTTTGGTGCGTGGATGGAGTTTCGCCCTTTGGTCTGCAAACGGGTAAATCATATCGCCTAAAAGTGGGTAAGGGTTAATCAATAAGCAGGCCGCACAGCCCGCACTCCCCCAACAAAATTATGAAGGAGTACCCCACCCCTCAGTGGAAGGGGGGTTTCACGGTCATGAAATATTTTTTTCCATATCCGGCAATATATTTCCGCTCTGTTTCATTTTGTATTAAATAATTATAATGTAGCAAATGAAAACATTGTTTGACAGGAAGTGACTCTAACATTAACTTACTAACTTCAGCATTCTCTCGCTGTTAACTTGTCTTTGTTTTTATCACTTCTAATGAAATGCTAAAATCGTTTTTAGTTACAAAGAAGTAGCCTCCACTTCCTTGTGTGCCTTTGTGCCTTTTCGATATTGCCCTTTTTAATTTTTCTTTTAAAAAGTAGTGAAGCAGTTGGGTGTACGAGCGCATTTTCAAATATCAGCTTGTATGGGAACTTTTGGATCAAGACCATTGCACAATATCTATTTAGCAGAAGCTAACAAGCGCCTTTTATTGCAACAGATAACCATATTTGGTATATAATAATTTTACCAGGCGGGCACATTTCTTGGTTATATTCATTTGGTACTTTTGGGTTACACATAATGTTTTCAACATTTTTTCATTCAATGTTGGTCACAATCGAGACATACCATAACCATATAAATTATTAGCATCTAAATACATAATATATACTTTGATGGTATTTTATTAATATGATTTTTCTTAGCTTTTGAAAAACAATTTGTTATATTACTTCTACCACTTCCCATTGCTTTTTAACAAGCATATCGATATCAGTTATGAGTTCTAATTTTATATCAGTCATTCGTAACACAGCATCCCATGATAGTCCAGGAGAAATAAAATAATGACATGGATCTAGCTTATAACAATGCACACAAGTCTTTCACAAATTTCCTGTAATATATCCAGTTTGGATACAAATCATGATATTCACACATTGATGTCAACTGGAAAGTATTCCATACATTTCGTAAGATTTAGTAAGTCACGACCGCACCCGCCGATCACAGGACATCATATATTTAAAGTGCACCTAATGCCCATTTTTTTTTCTTTTAATCAACTCAATGTGCGTTGAAAAGTCGAATAGTGAAATATTTCTTGTCTTTAACGTCGCGTTAGTGAGTTATAGAGATTTAAATTTACAAAATGCTAATTAGATGGCGTCAAATCAAGACTTTACCATTATTTCTACTTCAATTTACCATACGCAGTTCACAGCTTAAAGATAATCAATTTAAGAAATGCTAAATAAAAACTGTTAATAGTGAATTGATTTGTAAAAATATATTACTTGGGGGTGGAAACAAGTAGTTGTATAACAAACGAGTCTTGATTTGACGTCATCTTATTAACATTTTGTAAATTTAAACCTCTATAATTCACTAACGCAACGTTAAAGACTATTAACTATTCAAATTTTCAACCTACATAGAGTTGATTAAGCGAAAAAACAATTTTGGGGTTACACTGTAAAAACGGACCAGTTAAGGCAACCATTTTAAACGGTTATAACCAGTTTAAATAGGTTGTTTTAACCTATAATCAATTGGTTAAAATTCATAACCTATTTGTTATTGGTTAGAATAACCAATGATCATTAGTTATTTTGACCTTTGAAATGGGTTGCAGCAATAAATAGTTAAAATAACCTTTTTCGGCAGTCAAAATAAACGAAAGCAATAGGTTGTGTAAAGGTACAACTAGTTGTAATAGTTGTTTTAACCGAAATTTAGTTGATCAAAATTAATAACTTATTTTAAACTGTTACTTCACCATGTATATTAAGAAATAACCATTTTTGATTGTCATATATTTATGGTACCATTCATGAACATTGGGAGAATGAGAAAATGGAAAAATGTTTCCATAGCTGTTACCAAACCAGTAAATTGGAGCGATATGATTATGTTAGAAACTCAGATTTTAATATCACCATTCACCACACCCTTTATGGACCGGTATGATTATGTTAGAAAGTCACATTTTAATATCACCATTCACCACATCCTTTAATCCAATTAGGTTATTTTAACTGTTAAGAACTAACAATTATTTGTTATTTGGACACAGTAGATTCACTTGCTATAAAGAGAAGGAAGGATTTTTTTTGGATCTAAGATGCCTCTTTACTTAAATAGTTGATGAGGTTGTTTAAAAAGGAAAATGTTTAGTCTTTGGTCGATACAACTTTAGTCAAAGGTTACATTAACTGAAAACAAATGTTAATTTAACCCATAAAAAGGTACACTATAATAACCACACACACATTTGAATAAACATGATACAATACCCCTTTTTTATTTGTATTTTTGATTCAACAAAGCTTACATACATGTTGTATAATTATAAAAAATCAAACAGGTTGCCCCTGTCGATTACACCACCAACAAAAAACTAGTCATCTGGTATCATGAACCTCGGTGCAACAAACAAAGCCCCATTCCTCACATTTCTACCATATGGCTTAATAGAATGCATTGGCATGTATGTTGCCAACATTTCCTGCCTTATTAACACATTTTCAGGCCTAAGTTCTCTACAAACTTCAAATGCGTGATAATGCGTATCATATTCAAGCGTTGTGTATTTGAGTACCGAAAAGTATATTTCCTGGTTGCCAGAAACTACTATCTTGGATATGGTGCCAAATTCTGGCAAATCATTAGCAAATCCTAGAAAAACCACAGCATTAACTTTGTATTTTGTCCCATTGATGATGACATTAGTAGCCCTGTTGAGGTAAAAAATAAAATAAAATAGAAGCTACAAAACACATTTTGTCACAAATAACGTGCACATGGTTATTCAACACTCTAAGAGACCCATGCAAGGGCAACTAATCAGAAGGGTATGAAAATTTCACTGGGGGCGTAGTCAGGAAACTGAATTTTTGCATTATATTATATTGTGATCAATCCACAATGATAAGTACTGTTAAACGGCTTAGTTTAACAAAGTTGCAGTTTGTTTATGTTTTACATCTGGTTTGCAATCATGAATACCATTTTACAACAAATACTACAAAATAAAGTTTATGCTTACTCGTACAAAAGATCTGTATCAACTACAGCTGGTTCCTTTTCATGAAATGCTTCAAAATATTCAGCATCTCCAGCTACAACTGTCTTTCCTGTCCCTAAAACATATTAAAACACAAGACAAAGGATAAGAAGCCCATTCTCAAACCTAAAATACGTAAGGTCCAGTTTTTAGATGTGTATGCCAACATAACTGACAATAAATGATTTCCTTGCTTCCTGCTCATATGGTTAACTGGGTAATAAAAACCTAACAAATAACCATACAATTATTAGTTACCTATTTCTATAGGTTTGTGAAGAAATTCACTACAGAAGATTCCTGAAGAATCCACCTTAAGGCACTGTAGCCGCTGGTGTCTCATTGCCAGTGAATAGGCCACATTAGTAAAGTTTCCAAGAATGCCAGCAAGTTGCTTGAAATATCTGTGCTTGGCTTCATATCTCATACACCAAGATCTAACCATTGGCCCAAGACTGCAAGAAGTAATTTAAACATAAAAAAATAAACATACTTATTAAATTTTTAAAAATATTAACCATTTTTTTGTCCAAGATGCTGCAGCTGGCAATGTATGCACTGCACAATAGTTAACACATACAAAACAAAATTAATGAAAGATGTTTTATTGGTCTCTGTATTATTAAGCAGCTTGTTACAAGTTTTTTGCTTAATTTTGTGTCCTGCTTTCTAAAGTTGCATAATGTTTCTGAATTTTCATAACATCTTACCAAATGAATGGAGACAGTGACCTATACATTAGCATAACTTGTTGTCATGAAAGTTTCAAGTGGAGCAAAAAGTGGTGAATATTCTAAAGGTAACACAGATTAAATGATCACGTAATGTATCCAAAAGATTGCTCCTCTATCCGAGTGTACATTTAACCATTAATAAACATCTGTACATGCAGTGTGCTAGTAAACTTGTTGAAAACACATATTGCAGCCCTCAAGCGGAACGAGACTTTTAAAGCAACACACCAGTGAGTGACTGGGAAAATAATATTGGAAAGGACTTTTAGAAAGTCTTAGTAGTTTGTACCAGTGACTTACACTGTAACTAACCTCAACATGTGTGATGGGTAGTGAATCATATAATGCATCTTTGGAATCACTGATCTTCCAGGGTACAGCATAAGGAATGTTGCATGATGTTCTTCAATTAAACCTTGAAGAATCCCAATGCTGTCCTCATTGACAATGGGTGAGAAAACAATGTCATTGATTTCAAGGAGCATATTAAATAATTGCCACCTTTCATCCTCCTCGGGTACAAGATTGCCAATTATAAGGGGAAGAAGTCTACCCAAACACCACATTTGTGCTGCTGCAAGCAAATTGATGCAAGAACTGAAAAGTCATATCAGATTTATCGAACACTAATAATTTATTATTATAATTTATTTTTATTTTTATTATACTTGTTACAATAGCAAATGCAGTGTATTGCACACATTTTAAGCACACATTTTAAATAAGTGGAAGCTTAAACCTTGATGACAAATCCTCAGCTGTGTCTAGCCTGCATGGCTAAAAACCCTTTTTCCCTTCCCCTTTCTAGCACCTGCCATGTAGGCTATTAGCTGTGACTTGATACAATGAATAGACTGAATTCATAATGAAGGCTGGTTTCATTATTATTTTGTATGTATGTTAATTAGCCTCACTGACCTTGTTTTAGAGTAAAATTTCTTTTGAATTTTGCACATGCTAACAAGGCTAGTGAGGCTTATTAACATGCATGTACAAACAAAAGAATAACAAAACCGACCACCATTATGAATTCAGTCTATACTGTTCAAATTATTAAGCTACATGTAATAAAAAAATAAAATAGAATTATTACAGGTATGCAAGCTGTATCTTTATATGATCAAACAGTCAGATGCAGTAGATACCTTTCTGTTTGAGACTGTTGTTGTTGTTGTTGAGGGTTTTGACAGAGATTGGTGATGGTTTGTTCTTGTCATTGTAGTAGCCATAATCAAAGTCCCTGATCCGCTCATTCAACTGGTCAAGTGTAAAATATAACTCTTCATTGATAAAAATTTTCAACATTTCTTTACATTCATACTGGAGCACTCCTTCTAATATGTCATGCATGGCATCCCCAGGAAGACCTCCAATTACATGATAGTACCGTGAACGATGGCAAAGATCTGACCTTCTGTTGATACCATAAATGATGCCATTGTCTGGAACTCTTTCAACTTGGTCACACTGATAACTATGCCCTGTTTTCGTTCTGAGCACAAATTGTGCTTCTATAAACTGGAGAAGGGAGATTCCATCAATAATTAATGAAACAATATTTACAAGATCTAGTACAAACACTTTTGGTTTCAAAAGTGTTTGGAGCAATTTCAGAATACCCCGCCACTTATTTACACATCCCTGAACGTTTTATATAACAAAGCAAATGAAAACAAAAGGATCCATTCTTATTCAACGAGATGCAAATAAGTGGCGGGGTATTCTGAAATCTAGCCAAACAGATTGATAATATATTAAAGAATAGTCTATTTTTATAATTGCTTGGTTTTGAAGTTGCTGTAGCAAGCTAAACATCATGAATCAAGTTGTGTTGCAACACAGCCTGTAACAGATATTAAATACACTGTAAATATTTTAACAACCTTTGTTTTGATGTCAGCTGTTGAACCCATACAATGCCTGCATTTAAGCCTTGCTCCAGCACCTTCTTTAAAGCCACCAATAAGCTGTGACCCAAGGTTGTCACCAGAAACAAATGCAACAGTCCCTCTCAGAGAGTGCATTTCGCCATTTATGATAAATTGATGTCCTGCATCCTAGTACAAACAAGAAATATCTTAAAAGATAAATTAAAAGTTTGGAACTTAGGAGTCGTGGTTTGGATAATGGAATAATAGTCACATCTGCCCTGGAGTTTTTGGAAGCCTTTCATTTCCACCTGCATTCAAGTGTGATTTTCTCAGATGTGTACAATGAAGTAGTACTGTGCATATTATATGATGTAGGTTATTTAAGGAATAGAACTCCCATTCCTACATGTATGTACTTACACTCTGATAAAGATCATAGGCTAGCCACATCATTTCACGCCCCTGATGGTATAGAGATAATGCAAGCAATAGGTGAGGGTTTTCTCAGCCATCAAGACTGATTTATTTATCACCTAATTTACTTAATGGGCTAATTCATTTATCACCTTCAGGCAGCATAACTTACTTGTTCCAAATATTGTAAGTCATCCAAGAAGGGCTCCAAAATGGCATCGATTCCATATTTTTTAATAACTGGATATGCTGCAATTGCCAGCAGTTGTATAGCATCTAGTTGAGATCTATACTTTGGACTTACATTTCCCAGTGTGTAATACACTACCCCTAAAATACAAGTATACATAAAGTAACTTAATTGCATACTTTATCTGGATGCTTTTCAATGACATTTTACTCATTTGGTTCAATGTAACATGCTAAATAAATACAACAAGGCCCAATTCACACAACACACTTACTGTAAGGTCTTAAAGTAATAACAATTATTTCCATATTTCCTAAAAGACACACACCTAGCTTATGCTTTCCTGTCTTGCTGCCAAGGGGATTTGCTAGCTCCACCTCATCATAGTAGAGAAATAGCTGCAACGCTGTTGGATCTCTTGAAAACAAAGGATGATTTCTGAACATTTCCCCATCACAGAAGTCTTCAATTTTGCCATCATTGCGCTGATGGGTGTTGTTGACCTGCTGACACAAATGATTAATTTTTAAAATTAATAAGCTCACCTGCACCTGACTTCCAGTAGAAAGGTCGGGGGGGGGGGGGGTACTCTCATATATAAGCTATATGGGTATGTGCGGCTGTGAAGGGCATGGTTTTCAAGCAGTTTAGTCTGGTATAGAAATCAGAGAGTCTTGGTCTAGAATAGGGTATTATTTACCGGGAAACTGATCTGTGGTATGAAGAATAGTCCATTTTACAGTTGTGTGCTTGGTGACCTTGCCTTTGAGTGGAAGTGAGGCTGGAGGTGACCTTGCTTTGATACAAACCTTTCTGCCTTTCATATGTTAATAATGCTGTTCTCATGCTAACTAGCTAAATTTACATCTGAAAAGCTTCAAGGTCTGTATCATAGCAAGGTCACCTTCAGCCTCGCTTCCACCCAAAGGCCAGGACACTAAGAAAACAACTGTAAAATGGACTATTATTAAAGTCTAGAATAGGAATTGAAACTCAAAAGAGGAAGAGCCTTCCCTAAACGGAAATAAAATCATCACGGCAAATAATTAGCGTATAACAGTTACTCACCTCGTACAAAATAGATGGTTTATTTAACAGTAGCTGAAGTGAATCCAATACCGGTACATACATCATCTCATCATTCTTAAGGACGTGCCTCTGTCTGACGCCTCTCCGCCTTCGAACTGAGGAATGACCAAGTGAAATACGTCTTGGCTCCTACGACATATAAATTATTTATATAAGCTTATATATACGTTATAACAATAATATAAGCTTTTATGGCTTAAGCTTAAAACTGCTTTACTAGAGGCCTTTCACATGTACATGCATGAAGTCAAAATTAAGTTCAACTAAAACACAAAAGTACGGTCGTATCTGGTCACAGATATAATATATTCCGAAATATAATTTGATGAGTTGATACACGCATTTGGGTGGCAAATTTTAACGTAAAATCGTCCGTAAAATCTCGCTCGCGAAATCTTCGTGAGTCTTCCATGTTGTGCTGAGCAGCCAGGCCAGATCGCCTGAGGAGAATGAGTACAGTTCATGCACCCTCTTTCAATTCGGTCTCCGAAGTTGCTAAGCAACATAAATTATTTGTTGGCGTGATATTGCTGTCAGAGATTCTTGTTAGTCGGCTTGCGCTGTTTCTTGACTGTATAATAACAATCGGAAACTCCTCGAGTGCAGTTTAACGAAGATTTGCTAAAAACAACACTTTCCCCCCCGAGTTGGGTAAATGAAAAACAGATAAAAAAGACTGGTTCATTAAATTGGCTTCATGCTGTTGCGGTTCACCCTGCCTTTGTCTGCTGTCCAATTCGTATGTCCTATGTATTATTGTAACAATCTTGTAACCTTGTAATAGCAGTAGTATGTATTGTGAGAGTTTTATAATTGTAATTTCGTGGCGAAGTTAATAAAATTTAATACTGATAAATAAACTACAGTTTATTTTTTCTACACCTACCACTAAATTGAAATGTTCTTTGAAGTAGGCGGCTTGCTTGTGTTCTGTGTTTACATGGCAGAAGGGATTTGAAATTGGATGATCGTCCATAAACAGTTCCATCAGTCCTGGCACAGCATCGAATCGTATTCCTGCGCTGTCCAATCTGTTTTGGACGCCCATCTTTAATAATTCAACCGTATTCTTTACAAGGGTTGTTGCATTATCCATGATATTGTCCGTAACCTTTTGAGATAGCCTATTAACTTCCTTTGTTTGAAGCAAAAACAAGGCATCCATGTTCTTCTTTTCGTCTATGCGATCTTCAATTTGATCGTAGAGTCTTTCTTCATTTAAAAGTCCATCTTCCACAATGTTCATCGGAATCTCTTGTTCGTCTTGTCTTTCTTCCCCGCCGTTAATTCCATCCGAAACTCGTATTGTTGAATGCAGGTCAAAGTCTTCATGTTGCCGTCGAAGATGTGATTGATATGAACGTGGTTTTCGAAACGTGCGCTGGCATCCGGGTACGTCACATTTGACAGAAAAATTGGGATCAGAGCCGTGTACCCTAATCAAATGACTTAACATCATAGCAATAGTTAAAGTGTAAAAAGCGGGGCAAATCTGACATTTTAGATTTTCCATGGTGCTTCCCTTCAAGTTACTTAGAACTTTTACCGGGAACTTTGTGCAATCCAATCACGCAGCCACGCGGTCGCTTTTTTTGATTAAGTCAATTGCGGTTTCTTTGCAAATTGACCGATAAGGTGCTTTTATCCCAATTTCTGCATAACCGCGGAAAGGATCAGTTTCCTTTCAAAAAGAAAGCCGTCGTGGTTTATAATCAGCCGGCATCTGATCAAGGATCTGTTAATGCCAAATTGTATTCTGAGCCACTCAGTACATTGTAGGTAGTTTATTTTCTAATTTGGTATAAAAAGTTTCTACTGAAAAAAAAAAACCGGGACCGGGACGCTAATCGCAAAGCGATGTATTTCCCGTGTACCCAGGCTTAATTATCTTTCTGATTGATGGCTACCTGTGTTATGTCACTTAGCACCTCAACGTCAACATTTTTGGCCAATGAGAATAGGTCGGAGTTTTGGCGGCTAAAATCCAATATCTTTCCGTTGATCGTCCTTTCTTCGAGCAACCGTTCGTTCTCACGCACGTGTTCTTTAGAGACCATTGGAGAAACTTCTAGGAAAAGTCACTTTGACTTCGCTTTCATAGAGAATCAGCAGCATGATGAGTGCAGAAATTACTCTCAGTTCAACAGCAAAGGAGGTTGTGGAATTTCTTGAACGAAAAGGACTTGGAGAAATCAAAGACAAGCTAAAAGGTAACCTACTATTGTTCAGTTTTATTTTCTCTGTTTTTAGTGGCCATTTAGCACCGTACAGAATGCCTTGAAGTTGTTTCCTTTTAGGAAAAGATACCTAATCGTGTGCTTCGTTGTCCTCTAATACTTTATTACTCTTTTACATCATTGTATGTAAGATTCTGAAATGGATGGCGAGAGTTTCATCGGTATGGATCTCGTGGACATTCATAGCTTAACCCCGAAATTGAAGCTACGGAAACTGCTAAGGCTTGCGTGGACGGAAATTACAGGAATGGTAACTATTTTGGCTCATTGCTTGTATATTGAAACTGTTCAGAAACGAGGAAAGTTAACGGGGGCACCCAACGACACTTTTCTCCCAAATGATTTAATTGGTTTAGGTTGTTTGAGGTGCTTTGAAAGCTCTGTAAATGAATTCTAAGCTGCGCTTTAAAATTTATATCTGTTCGGTCATTCTTGGGGAACTTAAGTCTTCTCGAATTTATTAGCGATTTTTTATTCATTTTCCGAAACACCTCAGCTCTTCTTGGAAGGTTCACGAAAACGTGAGGTTATCTAAGGATCCCTTTTGGTAGCCGAAAATTTTAGCAGATCGATATTTAACCGAAAACCGTCGTTGGGTACCCCTGAGTTAATAATTTAAGTAGCAGTAATCACAGATTATAAAAGAGTGCGTTCGACATGTTTGTTACAACAGCTGAAAGAAGAAGTATTGATGTTTGTTGGAAATCGGTTCATTACAATATTTTCATTCATTGATGCTCTCTCACGCGAACGCCTTTAGCGGCCGGGTGCCATGAGAGGCGGCTGTATTCGCAGGCTATGATCTTATCAAGTGATTTAGTTTGACAAGTAGTAAATTACGTATATCAGATTCCGTAAGGTTTCAAATATGCAAAGTTAAGATAAGGTTACTTTATAGGCCATGTGTAAAATTTCACTACACGTGTAAATACCAGTTCCCGGCGGCCGAGAAAAATTATCACATGAGATCGAGGCCATCTGTGCCAGAATCACCCGATTCGCGTATAATTACCCGCGAGAGGACTGGAATAGTATGCGTTCTCCTTTGTCGAACGCAATAATTGCTTGCTGAATCAATCATTGAAAAATACAAGGAATGCATCAATTGGAAGACATAACATAACATATTTCATTGGCATTCCCATATAACATTAATGGTATTGCAATAACAATGATAAATATAATAATTACTAATTACGGATTAACAAATCATCACGCCTCAAGGACGCTTCATAAATAAAGTTAATTGACATCCGTGATTTAATTCTACCTAGTGGCAACTCCATGTACCGTACAGTTGCAAACATTAGCCTTTAACATGTTTTCCTAAACTTTTTGAAATCTTTGAGAATGTGGCGAAGTCACGCCTCACGGGGTTCATGGGAGACTGGAACGAGACGCCTGACTGAGTTTTGCGTTTTGCAATACGCAACGCGACCGTCGTTTTTAATGTCTTAATAACTACAGGCTTTTCTGCTTAAGACTTTTCTGAATTTAGATCTTTTAATGACTGTTTTATAACGTTAATTAATTTACTTATGTTTATTTTCAGGAGTTTAATCCAGATGGAGTGAAAATTCCGTTCAAAGGTGCGACATTGCCGAGGTCGTCATCTGCTTCCACTCCGCAAGCACAGCTGTCGCCAGTATCAGTAGGACCAGACGGCGTGGAAGACGTGGAAGAAACGGTCAGCACCCCTGAAACGTGTTCTTCAGTCCCGGATTCTAGCCCTTCTGATTCCACCGCATCAAAACAACCGGTAAACGTTATCCGTAGGACAAGTCCCCGAAAGAAGCGAAAGCCAGCTGATGAATCTACCCCATTGTCGACAAGTTCTATTGCAAATAAGCGTGTGTGCTTGTTTAAGGTAAAGGTCTCGTAAAGTTAAACTCGAGGTTACGTTATCTTGAAGAAGAATAACACAATATGTAGTTTCTTTCACTTTTTCCTTACTAAAATGTTAGTAAAAAGTGCAAAAGAAGCTACATGTTTTCTTCAAGAAAAATGGAATGTACGTCCTATCAATGTTAATCCCGTAGGAGGGGGGGGGGGGGGGGGGGTGGCCTAGGGAACTCCCCAGGAACAAGATGATGGCCAAAAATAGCAAAATTGCCCACCCTGGGTCAGGTGCAGGTGGTCAAACCTTAACTCAAACTTTATTTCTGTTGTACATGTTTAATACTCCAACAAAGCTTCAAGGAAAAACAAGTTTTGTGGTCCATTTTTCAGCTTCGCATAATCAATCACAAAGCAAAGAAAACTGAGAACCATTGGCTTGCAATCACTGAATTATTTTCAAAACCAAAACCACTCTAAGTAATATCAAAAGCATATAACCTTCCTAACACATCACTGGTTTCTATTTAACACCTTTCACTTTCAGGAAATTGTTTACAATCCAGAACCTGCTTCAAAAACAAAAGAAACACCAGATGAAAAAACAAATGGAATCCTTGTTTATATCAGCGTACCTAAAAAGAACTGATGGGCTGTTATAACAACAAATTTCACCAGATTCTCTTACCTTTCATTTACACCTTACATTTCTTTGAAGCCAAACGAGGGAAATCTCACTTTGTTCCCAGTCCTTTCATACCTGAAGAGCAACTAGTTTCCAGGATCTTTCCATTTTCCAAGATGGTGGCCATGTCAAATTTCCCACCCTGGGGCATAGCGTAGTTGTCAAAATCCCCACCCATGGAGCAGTGTACGCCGTCAATTCTCCGTAGTTTGCCCACCCCCTCCTCCCTCGGGCTTAACATTGATAGGTGCAAGCTTGAGTTCACCTTTACTTTATTGATTATGTTAAGTGAAATGTTTACATCTGCCTCATCATCACCATCATAAAAATATTTGTATTCATTGATTTCATAACTATCAATGTCTGTCCTGTTCAAGGAGGTGTCAACAACAAGTAAAGATACATATTGGTTGGAAAAGTTTGAAGTTCCCTCAAAGGTTAGTATAAGTATTGTCAGTTGGCTGGTCATTGTCTAATTTGTATTAGGTACCCGACTACTCCAAAGAAGTAAAGTGATTTTACTGTAAATCCACTTTGCCTGTATTCAGTATTACTGTAGTAGTTGTTGTGGCTTGATTTTATGGTTTGTTTGAAAATTTTGAAACCATTTGATTTTAATTTTCCATCATTTCACATTATAATAAAATTATGCCTGTGTGTACTATAAGTAATGGTTACTGGACTGAGTGGGGTACAATTCAGGGAGTAATTGGGCGAGTAATTTCAAATTGGCCAAGCACATAGCACAAGTGACGATTAGAAATTATGGGCGTGATTACCCCTGAATTGTATGACACAAAGTCCAATTACCAATTTATCTTATCATTAACAAAATGCAAGATTAAAAGTTTGTGAGAACCTTTTTTCTTTTATGACATCAGTATATTTTTTATCAGTTTTGAATACTGAGGAAACAGTAAAAACAACCTTTTTATGTGCACCTGATTAGCACGCGCGGTGTAGGTGTCCAATTACAGGTATCCAATTTATAAAAGTTGTAATGTACGGCTGTAATTGGACACCCAAGTGACAACGCCATGCTCCAATTACATAACAAATAGGTGTGCAGATGACCAATAACAATTGAGAATTTTGGTATTGACACGATTAGTTATTTATTATAATTGAATATGCTATTTATGCTTTGTTTTCTTAGTGGGAACCAGCTGTACAGACAGCTTTAGATAAAGGCGACTTGTCAGTTGAGCACAAAAATGCTCTGAACAGGCAACTCTGCACATCCATACACGCTTTCACAGACACAGTGATGAAATCAGAGAGGGAACACATAGCTGTGCAGCTTATTAAGAAGTATCCCTGCCTGAAGGGTTCAGTGGGAGCTGGTCATGTAAGTAATGAAGTGTACAATACTTTCCATTGCTAACATAAGGATCTTTAATAGGGGACGGCATAAAGAGATTAAGATGCATCAAACACGATAATTATTATATACAAAACACCATTTTTCTGGCAATGAAAGTCTTTAAATCTCATCAACAAATAAAACTGTTGCATTACTTGGAATATTTCATATTCATTTAAGATTTTCTTGGTATACTGTATGCTACAATGCAAACAAGAGATACCAACCAGTAGAATATATCCAGACCTACACTGGGAGAGGCACCCCTAGATCCCCAATGCCAACAAGAATCTCACTTAAGTAACCTAAAACACTGATGTGATTAGCTGTGCCTTCAGGGGTCAGTTACTGTAGTTCCCCATTAATAACCAATCCTGTGCCTTCATGGGTAGAATGTGTTGTGGTTCAAACATTTTCAAACCAGTTTAATTTTTATTTTCTTTTGTCTAAGATTCATTATCATATTCTGAGACAAAAGAAAACAAAAATCAAACTGATTTGAAAAATTTTAAACCAAAGAAAAATTTGAACCACAACAAATGTTTAAGTTTCATTTTATTTCAATTGCAGTCATTCTGGGCTAAAAAGATAAAAGATCGATTTGAAAACTTGAACAAAAAGAAGAATAAAGAAATAAGAAAAATGTGTCAGCAAGAGGGTGTGGAGATACAAAAGGGAAAGCCAGGAAGGAAAAAGAAGGTTCTCCATCCATCAGCTGTCATCCCAGCAATTCCTGAAGGGGTGACAGAAGATACCTATGAGGAGCAAAGAAAACGAATAAGTGCAGAATGGAAGTCAAAGTCAAAAAAGAAGGACTACAACCTACTTCGGGACTTGATGACTTCAACGTATGCCATAATTTTATTTCCCTATATTCCATACAGATCAGAGCAGAGCTTGGGAGAATCATGCAAGAGCCTGACATTACCAAGGCCATACGGGAACGGTTTCAGGGGGGATGGAGGGCAAGCCTTCTCACTGTTCTCAGAAAGTCTGAGAACAAAGATGTAATGGAGATAATGGAGCAAGCAGAAGGACTTGACATTAGTGATGAAAACGGTGAGTTTAATAAGCTAAAGTTACTAACTTTTAATGAAGTATACATTTAACATCTTAGATATTGTTGCTTTAATTTTTACTAACTTAAATTAAAAGCAACATTAAATTGCTGTTTAAAGGGTAAAATATGCGGCTTGTACAGCCCCCGAAATGATCCCGACCCCGAAATGATCCCCCACCCCGAAATGATCCCCAAATCGACCCCGAAATGATCCCAACCCCGAAATGATCCCCATTTTTTTCACACTGACCCCGAAATGATCCCCAAGTAATTTTTGGAATGGAATGGCCTTCCATCCAGAGAAAGCTGGAATGAATAAAATAAAGGCAGTTAAGGTCACAGTGTAATTTCAGATCGAAAATTTATTGAAAATTTTTTTTTGGCGTTAGAATAAAGTTTACAGAATGAACTTTCACCCAAAAAAAAAAGTATCGAAAAATAGTGAAAATTGACGGAGAAATGACAATATAACTTTTGTGGGCGGAGTTTGTTTATTAAGCGATATGTTTTTTTTAAGCGCCGTTCTCGTTCTCGTTCTCTTGTTGGGGACACTTTAAAGAGCTACAACTCAAAGGAAATTTGTTCGATTTGGACAGAAGCTAGGCTAACATATAATCAACAAAAATGTGTCGGCGAATTTCTTAATTCCGAAAACTTTTTCGTCAAGAGGCATTTCCGTGCGATTATTCCAATTTTTCCCCCCTTTTCGAAAATATTCTGTTTGATATTCTGTCTCATGTCACAGTAAAGATGTACTTTCGAGTTTAATTTCGCTAAGTTACCTTGCGCATAAGGGTAATAGCGAATCGAAAAAAGCATTCCAATTCTGGTATCTTTTATGGCTTTCTTTTTATCTTTTGAACATTCCCTTGTTAATTTTACATAGAAGCTACACCCTAGAGCTACTGTTCACTTTCAGTATGTGTACCACTGTTCATCTTTAGTACACTCGTCACACATGTAACAGTCCTCGTCATAGTACTGCATAAGGCCGCTTTCATTGGCGTAAACACCTGCAGATAGGCACTGGAATTTCTTACAGCATTTGGGGCAAATTTCTTCTGTTACTTTGCCTTCCCCGTACTTCTTTTTCAAGTATTCGACAACATCCTCCCCTTCATTAGATGATGGCATGTCCACACAGTCTAAGCTGTGATAGTGAGCCTCCGCTTCGTGCCCAAGTAGCACCATGCATTTGAGATCTTGGCCGTCTTTATTAGAGACATCAGCTTGTTACCATTTAAGTTTTTGATCGTATAATTGTGTTGTATTTCTCGTCACTGAAATAATATGGTTGTTGATGTTTACGTTCGATCATGTTTGTTTCCTCTTTTAAATCATGCCGGTCTGCTATAAGAAGCGGAAACGTTTGTATTTGTTATTAGTTACAGTTGAAAATGCTACACTCGAAAAAATAAGAAATGATATAGTTTCTTGAAAAATCGTTAAAAAATGCGTTGTAATTGTTTAGTTTAAGAATTGTCCAAAATGAATAAATAAGTGAATACTGCATACATGAGAATCAAACTTTCCTTAATTGCCTTTATTTTATTCATTCCAGCTTTCTCTTGATGGAAGGCCATTCCATTCCAAAAATTACTTGGGGATCATTTCGGGGTCAGTGTGAAAAAAATGGGGATCATTTCGGGGTTGGGATCATTTCGGGGTCGATTTGGGGATCATTTCGGGGTCGGGGATCATTTCGGGGTCGGGATCATTTCGGGGGCTGTACAGGCTCTATCCAACACAGCTTCATTTTGAACCTTTTTTTTGTAATGACAAAGTTGACAAAGGAGGAACATGGTATGGATAGTGGGAGTACTTTTAAACGTCAGATAAGGAAAAGAGACTTAACACACTTGATTGAAGATGGGACTTGCAAGAACTGCTATTTACATTATAGTTAATTTTGGAAGGAGAGTGATAATAATTATATGATTAGGGTATGTTTTTGAATATGTTTTTAACTAGGGTTTTATTAGAATTAGTTTTTAACTAGAGTTTTATTTAGAATAAGGACTTCAATTTATACAACATTTTATTGTTATATTAGTTTTAAATTAGGACTGTCACCAATTAGTGTGTGAAACACTAGAACGATTGACTCTTAATAAAGTTTGCTACTACTACATGTACTACATGTAGTACATGTACTACATGTACTACATGTACTACATGTACTACTACTACTACTACTACTACTACTATTACTACTACTACTACTACTACTATTACTACTACTACTACTACTACTACTACTACTACTACTAATACTACTACATGTACTACTACTACTACTACTACTACTACTACTACTACTACTACTAGTACTACTACTACTACTACATGTACTACTACATGTACTACTACTACTGCTACTGCTGCTGCTGCTACTGCTACTGCTACTGCTACTGCCACTGCCACTGCCACTGCCACTGCCACTGCCACTGCCACTGCCACTGCCACTGCCACTGCCACTACCACTACCACTACCACCAGTGTGAAAATCAGTGCAAAAAATAGCATTTACATGGTCTTTAGTCAATCATATAGTCAGGGTGTACCCAGTAGACACCATTTTAGTTATTTTCTGTTAATTTTAACATGGACTATTTTTATTTTTTTCTAATTTTAGAAGTTCAAAACTGCTGCATAATGGCTGGACTGCCATATTTATTTGGTGACAAAAGAAAAGGGGCACAGCTTCCTGCCAGTTCCTTTTGGAAGAGAGCAAAGGTAGGTAATAAACACAAGTCAAGAAGAACATAATTGATTTTACTTTGGGCCCATTTCTGAAAGGATGGATGCTCATATGAGCCCCTGAACTTCTACATCAGCCCCTAACAACCATCTCATATAAGAAACATTGACAACCATCGCAGATGTACTTCTGAACTTGTGATTACAAAGTACTAGCTAGGCATGCTAATAATTATTTTTCTTCTACATTGCAGCAGGAAGATATGGATGAAGTACTTGAGAAGCTGATAGAGGAAACGACATCCCCTAGGCTTATTAGCATTGGGGAAATCAATAATTTAAATGAACTGTGTCTGGCCTCGGAAGGCATGGTGGTTTGCAAATTCCAGCCACCAAGTATCCTAACAGCAGTGGCTACCCTCTTGGGTAGTTTTTATTGCTTCAACATGGAATTTCCAAAGGGTATTGGTGGAAGCGAAAAAAATGTTTTTTTGTTTTTAGAGCATATGCTGCTAGGTCAGGCAAGTGCAACTCTTCCACTGTCTGTAGAACATGTTTTGTCAGATTTATTGAAGGTGAAGGCTTAACTCTTATCAGTGTTCGGTCTATATCTCAAATATAATTTTGTTTAGCCTTCACCATCAAACATGTATATCTGGCAAAGCATGTTCTACAGACAGCTGAATTCTGAAAGTTTTTAAGAGGTTGTCTTCCAAAACAAAACACTATCATTTTCAGATCTGATAAAGATCAGTTACATGGGAATTGGCGTGAAGAATGATACACTTGATTAGAATGCTCAACTTTTCTGTGCTTAAGTTTATGTCACTTAGGAAAACTAACCGTTTATATTGTAATATGGGAGGGTATTTTACCACTTATTAATATGAGTACCATTATGGTTGACAATAAAGTTTGCAGCTGATCTTGAAGAAAACAATGGCCAATCAATTTCTTGGTCATGCTCTAAATAGCTACAATAGGTTGAGAAGCGAGAGAAAATACCGACTGCCATGTTTATGTTAACCTTTGTCGTGCAGTTGTTGTAACCCATTTTTTTGGGGTGAAGAGAATTGTAAGTTATAATAACCATTAAAAACGTTTTAAATAACTATTATTGTGAAGTTATTGTAATGCTTTATTATTAGTGAAAACAACCTATTTTTTATAACCCATAAGGAATGGTTATAACAACCTCCTGTTAACTAATTTAAATCGGTTACCACAGATTCACCACCAGAACCAAAAAACCAGGGTTAACATAACCATAAACAATGGTTATCGTAACCAATTCTTATGGGTTGAAAAATTTTAACTGTTTTTTTTTAGTAAATATGACCAAAAATCTTCAGTCATTTCAACTTAAAATAACATGGTCACAACAACCTATTGTTAAAGGGTTGAAAAGACTGCTATGGATGATGTTAGAAACAACCATTTTTTATGGTTAATGTAACCTATAAAGGAAGGTTGTTTTAACTGGAATAAAAATGGTTATGCTGAACAATAATCTTTGGGTTACTTTAACCCAAAAAAGTATAGTTACCTCAGATTCAAACTATAACCATTTTTTTTTGGTTGTTGTAACTGGTCGGCTTTTACAGTGTAGGTGCACTTTAAAAACAACTCTTTGTAAAACCAGTTCTTTTCAGTACTCTTTTTTTAATCTTCCCTTTAACTTTGGAATCGTGTTTGTAAATCAGCTCAGCCTGAAAATGTTTTCTACTATTTCTTATTTTAAACATTTTCTTAACTCAATGCAATGTGCAGAGACCAGCTTCATGAAGTTTTTGACCCCAATATGCCCTGTACCTGGAGTATCTATCGTGGCTATTTTTCATCGGTTATATTTTCATCATTAAATATACTGTAAAAATGATTTTTTTATCTGGTAGTTACTCATTTTAAAGTTTACTAAATGAATCCATATAATCATAAGGATATATTCCCTTCTGTTTCGTCAATCTTAATTTTTCACCTTTGAATTCTTGTGATGTATAATGAAATGATTCTTCAGGCACATTTTTTTACAAGGCTTGATAATGATTGAGTCATAAATTGAAAACTTTCTAAGAATATCAAATTTTAACAAGCATGGTCAAATATTTTTAAAATATTTTTTTTTACATACAGCATGTTACATAAACTTTGTGAAATACGAATAAAGTATTGAAATACTTCATAAAATAATGTTTAAAAAACAGTGGATAGCGTTGTTGGCGCGCTCTAGCTGACTGGCTACTGAAACTCTAGAAAGCAAGTGCTGTTCACCTCCAAGCAATTTGCGCGCGAAAATTGTAATTGTTGACAGGAATAAATGAGTTAAAAATTATTATTTTCATGCCATATGATCTCACTGTTTAAGTATATATTACAAAAACTATTCACCGAAGTGGAGGTGGCCAGTGGTGGATATTTAGCTATCCATTTCGGTGAATAGTTGTTAATTATACGTAGTATCTGTCAAACTAAATGGTTTCAATAAATCATACTGTAAAACGTACATCCTTTATTCATCTCATTAAGAAAGTATGAAAAAATATTAACTCATTTTGTAGTTAACATATTGTGAGTTTGATTATCGTTATATACAAGACGAATCAAAATAATTGATTACATTATCCTTAACATAAGTAAAAACCCAATGACTGCATGACATATTATGGTTCTAAATTATATACAAAAAAGGCCTCTTTATGATTATGCCTAACATTTTCATCTCTTGATAAAACATAACTCATTGGTATATTCAAATACTTACAACAATTTAATAAATCATAATTACTCATTGGCTTTATAGAATTTTGGATTTACAATATTCCTTTCCTTTTATTTCACTTGTCATTTTTACCATAACCAATAGTATCTTTTCCCCATTGTCTAAGGAATATGGAGGAATTGGTTGAAATACCCTAATATCGGTGCTCCCTTGCCTTTGCTTTGTGTTGTTATTAGTTGTTTTTTGTTGATCAAGTTGATCTTTTTTATCAAGCTATTCTTGATCGATTATATTGATAAGAAATAATTCTTGGTGCTCCTTTCCAATAATTTGTTTTAACAATCTGACTTGCTCCTCTCTCGTTACCTTACGAATTTGAGTCCTTAAATCTGATCCTTTTTTCAATAATTTAGATTTATTGATTCTTTTAATTTGATTTTATGTTAATTATAATTCATCATAACCATTTAATTCATTATTTGTTAATGTAATTGTTATAGGACTATTCAAATAACAACTTCTTCATCACAAAGAACAACAGCGTGAATATTAAAATTAGCCGCATTATGTTGTGCTCATTTATACCTTAAAATTAGCTGTTTGGAATCACGTGTAATAACTGCTGGTGAAAAAGTAAGATCAAAGTAAATTAAACCATACAGGGTAGTATAACAAACATTTAATGACTGGTCCCGAAGTAAACAGTGAATTTTGTTTCCCGAGAATCTCGATGTTTCCCGAGACGAAATCGAGGAAAACATCGAGATTCGAGGAAAACAAAATTCACAGTTTCCCGAGGGATCAGTCATTAAGTGATTTGTTATATAGCAACACAAAAACACAACACAACACAGTTTGAAAAACGCGCCAAGCACTCGAGGTAAACATCAATCGCATCATAATCATGCTACCTTTTGTCACGGTCTGATCATGTGCGCTAGCGGGCAACAATGCACTGTTACCCTCAGACTTCATCAAAATTGTTGCCCACTTTCGCAAATGTTGCCCGCTTAGCACAATTGGCGGGAAACAGTTTGTTTGTTAGATGTCATGTGACCACGTGCGTCGTGCCATGTCATGTGCGCGTTGTATTGACAAAAACTCCAGCTATATAACAATGTTTGATATTTGAGTTTCTGTGTTATAGTCATTTTTCTTATATAAATATGCCATCGTATCATTGAAGAGGGATTCTTATTTTTGAATCACTATCATATTGTAGTTAGTCTGTTGTTGGGCAGGCTTGGCTGTTAGCCAAGCCTGCCCAACTTATAAATTCGGTTGTGTTTCTCCGTAAGAAAAATGTGTTTCATGTGGTTTGTAGCTTGCGGCTAAGTGTTAGTGACGTCTTATTAGTTGACATAGTAACTTCAAGCTCACGGATGAATTGGATTAGTGTAGAGATGGTTGAATAAAAAGGAGAAGAGGAGTTGGTGGTATTGTAAATATGTAATTTGCTTGCTTATGAAATGCGCATTTACATTTACGTTTGATATGAGAGGCAACCCTGCGTGCAGGTCATATTTCAGAATACTTCAATGAAAAATGTGCAATTGACTTTCCTTTGTGATTTAACCTTATATATGTCTGCTCAACGAAAAAAGAACCACGCAGTGGAATCATTTTGCATAATATTTTATTGTTGTACGTGATTCTATTACACAAAATAAAAGTTACAAATTTGGTTCAATGAAGTAAAAAATGTACTTATGAACATGAGAAAAATACAATAATGAAAAGTGAACCGATCGAAAACTTACATCTGATGTGTGACTCCGAGGATAAAGCGAACAGAAAGATAAAATTGACAATGACTTTCGTATCTGATTTAGTGAGATAATCGAGACTAAAAAAAGAAGGATTTTGAAGTGTACTTAAAGGGAAACTTAAGTGCATTCCGCACATAGAGGAAATACCGGTATTACAAAAGAAACAGAAGGATAAAAAATATCGTTAGCGTGACAACGTCACAGATGATACAGCATTTATTCCCTGTTGTTTGCTCTTCTGATCGGAGAGAGAGTTTTCAAAGACAAATGGTCAATAGGCCATTTGCACGATGGCGTCATTTGACTACAACTACCAGAATTCATTTCGTTTTTCCTTTCTTATTTAAATTTTGTAATCCCAGTGCGGTTTAAATAACAATAGCCCTAATTTGCACTACAAAACAAAAAACTGAAGGATTCTGGTAGTTGTAGTCATATGACGTCATCGTGCAAATGGCCAATTCGTTCAAATAATAATGAACCACAGTCGATATTTGTCAATGTCGCTTTAACAATTCAATGTTCATTTTTTGTAGCATTGAACCCGTCTTCAGGCCGCGATAGATCTTTACACAGGATGATGATTATGTTTACATTCTCAAAGCATGACTAAGGCCCGGTTCAAACGTCGAACTTCACATGTGCCGAATCTAATGCAAATGAGCAAAATCTATTGTTCTTGCTCATTTGCATTTATAGATTCGGCACTGTGATGTTCGACGTTTGAACCGGGCCTAAGACATGGTTCAAACGCTGTACTTTCCATGAGCCGTACCGAAAATTTTTTAAAAGTTCGTGGAAAGTACGGCGGCGTCTGAAACAGTTGAGTTCGGCTGAAACATTAGGTTCGCCTTCAGGCGTACTATACGGCTGACTCAGCTGTATAATACGACTCTGGTTCGCCTTTGATTCAAACGCCGTGCTAACCATGAGCATGAGCCCCGGGGAGGTGCTCTGCAAATTTTGGGGTGGGGGTGTGCCGCTGGGACTCTAAGACCCTTAGCCTATACTTGACCATTTTAGCTGCATTTTGCAACCCTATTCTAGACTAAACACCAAAAATCCCTACCCTATCCTAGACCTATTCCAGACTCAATATTTTCCAGAAACTCGTTCACTATCACAGTTATTAGTTAACAGGGGTCAGTAAAAATGCCGTACTGCCCGCCGTACCGATTTTTAAATGCCATTTGCCAGTAAACCTTGTCTAGACTTAATGTTTTGCACGCAACCAATTTGTTTCGCGGAAAATGATACCCTATTCTAGACCAAAAATCTCTGATAACTATACCCTATCCTAGACTAAACTTCTTGAAAACCATACCCTTCACAGCGGCACATACCTATATAGCTCGTATATGGGAGTACCCCCCCCCCCCCCCCGGGCCATAAGCCGTATCGACACATTATGTTAACGATTTTATAATATATTGTAATTGCCATTAACCATAAAGTCCGACTGAAGTACGACTGTTGTTTCATACGCCGTACCATACATGAGCCAAGCGCTAGAATATTGCCATCCACAAAATACATTTTATTTAAATTAGAGTGTATTCCAGTGGCGCAACATGGCGGCTTATCGCAGAATACTTGAGAACTCCGATGGAGATGTGTGAATCGAATGCCCTGCTTCGACCTGTCGAAATTTGTGTGCATCGGCTGTATTCGGTCCAAAATCAAGTCAAACCAAGCCCGGATTTCTTATCCGTCGGCGACAGGAGTGGTTGTATTCAGGGGTTGCTTCCTCGTTAGACAGTAGCAGCAAAGTTAATAGAAAACAGGCATTAACTAGCTGTCGCCTCCGTGATATGATAAACCGTACAGCGCTTTGTAGGCGTGCTCTCCCTCCGTCTCGCATTTCTAAACATTGAAAGGGAGTCCTATTTAACTTTGGCACGTCGGCCATGTTGGGCTGACGGAAATTTCGCCCAATACTCGGTATGTACTTGGTGTATCCCTTATTATTTTGTATTTAAACACTTAGTTTTTATTTCAGTAGAAAAAAAAAAAAACAGCAGAATGAGGAATCGAACCCGGGCCGTGTGATCTACTCCGTGCACACTATCCACTACACCACCGAGGACTAGCTGCCGAAAGTTGTAATCTTTAAGGGATATAAGATAATATGCTGCTAGCCCAGACCATATATAAGAACTAACCCTTTCGATACATTGGAAATACTGGAATCAGTGCTTAACCCTAAATACTAAAGTCAGTGCTTCAACCCTAGATACGGTAATCCGTCCCTAAATTACACTGCAATATATCTAAATACATTACAATAAAGGGATACATGAAGTACCATACGTTATGATCAGGGATACACCAAGTACCTGGGCAATACTCGCGCAGGTAACCGCTGGTACACTTTTATTCTATTACTTCATTTACATAAATTCAGCTGATTGATCACGGCGTCTGAATCAACAGTGTCACGACCATTATATCCTTATAATATTTAAAAGGAACTCAAACCAAAAACTATTCATATTTAGTGTCATTTAAAATTAAGTTTTCCTAAGTAAATACCTCGTAGATGAGAAATCCTTGTTAAAATGTAAGTTTATTCAGACTTGTTTATAAGACACTTCTCGTTATTACTTTTAGATCAAAAGTTCCGATCGTTATTGCTTTTCGAAATTGGAAAAGAAAGCTGTTTAAACATTAGTCTCCTTAACTTTCCGTTCATTATCAACTCATTGTAAACGTCACCTAAAATCAGGAAATTAGTAATAATTACTTCAGTCCAACGCAATATTCTGGGAGGACTTAGGTGTTTTCAGCTGCATTGAATATCCTTTCCAAGAGCGTATTTTTAATAATGGTCATCTTAGTTATTTACTCTGCTGTAAACTTAATTTTAGTTGAAAAGCTTGCCGAACTTTGTTTGAACTGTACTAACATATCGATAGCATATATAAGCAAGCTTGTACAGTGTACAGTTTTGAATTACCTCGGAATTACCTCCAAATTGCTTCCGACATGTCCGAGTTACCCATGAGTGTTATAGTGTATACGTGCGAAGACCACGAATAAACCTTGAAAAGTTCCAGTTCTGTTCCACCGTTTTCTCCTTCGCTTATACGGACGAGTTACAACGGCCGCGTACCTCTGGCATTTTGTGACGAGTGCCACGCTGCTAAGTTGTGTGCTCACCGAGCTTTCCCCCCACCAAATATCACAGTTCAACCGACGTTCAATCGTTTTTCCAGTCCAGCGCATCGACTCGCGTTATCAAGATTTATCTCTGCAGAACACGCTTAAAACCTATCGTTACAACAGCTGCTCTGAAATCAATTGGGTCGGCCCGAGTTCTAGTTAAGTACAGCTCATGGAAAGTACGGCGGTTGAACCATGTCTTAGTGTAGTGCAATGTTGCAGACGTGATCAGGTCGGTTCACGTTCCTGTCTAGAAGTTGAATTGGTTTTTAGTGACCCTAAAGCCCGACTTTAATACTCGCATTGTTCTTGTTCTGGATAAAAAACGATTTGGTCTATATTCAAGACGACAAGTAGATAAACTACTATTATCATCACCAGCGTTTAATTGAAATGCATCCATTAGATAAGGATTGCCTTTTGGAGTGCGATAATTTGTTACAGCTGTCCTTTTTACATATACACTGGTATAGAGACATTGGTACTGACATGCATTCATCACCAGCAGACTTGATGGTAGCAGCCTACTTTACGGACTTCCGCAATATCTGATTCAAAAAATACACCGCGTCCAGAATGCATGTGCTCGAATAATCTACAACGCATCAAGGTACTCCCACATAACTCCTCTACTCCAAGAACTACACTGGCTGCCTGTATACAAGCGCATTATCTTCAAAATTACACTAATATGTTTTAAAGCTATTCATGGAAAGGCACTTCGCTACATTATGGATCTACTTTCTGTCATGCCACCGAGCCATTACCACCTGCGCCGCAATGACAATGATCTCCTACTCGGCCACCCTAAAAAATCCAACAAAAATTCACTGGGTGAGAGAGCATTTTCACGGGTTGCGCCACAACTATGGAACACTCTACCTCAGGAGTTGCGTGACACAAATTCTACTGACATTTTAAAATCGAAACTGAAAACTTTTTTTATTTTAAGCATTAGTGTTATCAATTTCCTAGAGTATTTTATCTGACTTTTTAGATTTTACCTTTTATACATTCAAGTATTAGGTTTTTAGTTTTTAGAATATTAACATTTTAAATTATTTATAGCTCTTAATAATGTAAAGCGCGTTTGAATATTTTTTACAGAAAGCGCGCTCAATAAATTTCATTTTATTATTATTATTATTATAATTATTATACAAATATGTGTTTTACTTGATCACTTGACGCACTTATTTGGAAAAGAACACTTCCTTGCCTTAGACTACTTATTTCAAACATCTCACGTAGTTATATCTATCTTTTTTTCTTTCAAAAATTCACTTACAAATTAATCATAAAGGGAATCTTTTGAAATCAGTTTAGATACAAACAAATTAAAAAGACTAATGACTACTCTTTCAACTGCATTACCACCAACACCAGCATTACGATATACTAAAACATCACCTGATTGGAGCTCGATATTAAATTGTAAATTCATAGGTACAAGTAATTTATTTTCAGTTGTTTTTCAAAAAAACTGAATCGATTCAATGGTACGATGACATTTACATTCTTAAATGTTTCTATTAAAAGTCATCTTACAAGACATTTTGCATTACCTGTTGTATTATCTGTATCAAGAAACCAAAAAGTACTTCTGACTATATTATAAATATAACTTGATCTAAATTATCAGTATCATATATGATTTTTCCAGCAGATTTAATCATTAGTTGCTGAATAAAGCTATATGCGCAATTAATCACTGCGAGTAGTATATTCAGTACCATCTTCTCTTTTTTTAAAAGAACAGATGGAAATCAATATTATTCGATGTATTACTCAATGTATTACTAAATAATATAGAAAGATTATATCAAATAATGAAAATTCTAAACTATGATGTCAAAGGTAATGCTGTTACAAATGGCAAACATTATATCCATTTATGCCAAATCAATGCTTTAGAATGTTAATTTCTGCGCCTTCAGGTACTGCGATAGAGTGATTTTACTTCATCTGTGAAACACTATCTAACAATTAGTGTGTGATAGTCAAAATTAAACAAAAGAAAACAAAGGAATTATAGTCTAAAAGTGCGTACTATTCTACTAACTATTTCACAGATGAAGTAAAATCACTCTATGATATGTCGGTTATTGTACTATGATAAAATATATTTTTATGCAAAAAATGTATAACAATCCAAAAATCAAAATAGCTAAAATGTTTGAATCAATTAACAAATATCAGGGTTATAACATTATTGAAGCTTCTGATGACGAAATTTATCCAGTGAATGGATTAGATAATGATAATCAAAAAAAATTGTTATATTCCATGATTTCATTTGTGAAAAGGATAAAAAAACCATTGATTGTTATTTAGACGTGGACATAACAATTGGTGTGTCATTTAGCGTTCACAAATATTACAAAACACCGAAAGATATCCGTTTGAATTGTTCACATTTTTGTATTTTGTATTTTGTATTGTTGAATAATAAAGACAAGGGCAAATACAAAAAAGGAAAATAAGATCCATATTCGTATTAATATATTGATAAGCCGAGGAAATTCAAACAAAGAAGAACTTTTATGAAGATATATAATATATTAATATAAAATGACGTATTCAAACAGTATACTATAACAATTAAAATCCACTGGAATACATGTAACAAATCATTACGTCAAAACAGGAATCATACCACATATAAATGTTAATATATACCAAAATATCTTTGATCAGTATGTAGTTTTGTCAAATGCTACCAAATTTAATCTATATAATTATGTTCATGGGGTTGAAATTAGTAACATTGATATTGATTTTGTATTTAGTCAAAGCAAAGATATACAAGATTGACTCTAAAAAGGAATAAATATCGATAAAGCATATCTAAACCTCAATTATGAATTTAGCTACGAATCAGACTATACTATTTTCGTTAAATTTCGACACACTATACTATAAAAATATTAATGGTGAAATTTGATTATTACGAGATAAAACTAATGTAGATTTGCACAAATTAACAATTCATAAAGACAATTTCGGAGTTATATTTAATTAATGATATGCTCATAATGAATATTCCACAAGCGATTTGCGAACCGACAATTAACTATTATAGCGCGAAAGCGCGCGTGATATCGCCTAATACTTAGCCGACGAGGCCGTATGCCGAGTCGGCTAAAATTAGGCGATATCACGCAAGCTTGAGCGCTATAATAGTTTTATAATTCAACACAATGATAACAAAGCACAGTTTGAAGAAAAAATATCGCCGACAAGCCTTTTATTTTAAAAAAGCTTACATGTGTTTTACCGCGCGAAACTTGCAACATCACACAGTTCATGAATGAAAGTGACGCCTTTGTCAATATTGCGCAAGCTTAAACACTATAAACTGTTTCATAATTCAACACATTGATAACAAATCACAGTTTCTAGAAAAAATTCCTTGAGATATGCAACCTTTCATTAAGTAAAAAGGCTTACAGCAATATTTTACCTCGCACCATTTCTTAAACAACATGCAGCGAATGCCCAAACTTTTGCCAAGCTAAAATTAATCGCGAAAATTAATTTAGCGTACACAATCAGTTGAGAGTTTTTACGAAGAGCTTTCGTTTACTCAAAGAACGGGACAGAGTAGTGACTACAAGAATTAAAACACAGTAAAATGGCATAGAATGTCTTATTTACAAGTGTTTCGTATCTTAAAAAGTTCAATTCAGAATCAAAACAAGTTGAACAAACACACGGCTACGTACCTAAACATAGCGGCGAAAAGTCGGAAAGAACTGCAGCGTGGACAGTATGTCTTACAAAAATTCACAGCTAAAGGATACAAGAAACGGTTAAAACATCGTACCTGTAGTTGATTTGGCTTTTTATTCCCTTCCATCAGCACCAAATTTTCAAACATCGAAGTACGAGCTGAGTCGATCAATGTTGTTTACAAACTTGCTCGTTTTTTAGCTCCTACAGCCGTAATGACGAGGTCAGAAACTTTTCTGAGGAAGCATCGAGTCCATATCATATTCCAGAGGTGATTACCAAAGGAATTTTACGAAAATTGTGCTCCTTCATTCACTCCTTGTCGAGCGGTTAAACTTTGAACCAGTTTTCATTCAGCTACACCAAGAAACACTGCGACCCGGCGCGACAACGCGAAAATTTCGCGCCTTTTTTGTCCAATCATGTGAACAATATTTTTTCTCTTTTCTTTTCTTCTCTTTTTTCTTTCTTTTCCCTTTTTTAACTAATAGTTCACGCACTTTTTCGCCCAAAAACACGAAATTGCAGGCAGCAGTCATTTTCACTTTCCTTCAAAATGCAAAATTTACCGCCATCGCTGGTTATATGTGGACATAACGTATATCTAAAACTTTTTTACCATATTTGGGCAGTGTATCAATGTGTTGAATTATAATTGGTATTATTTGTAACTAAGAAGGCTAATTTGTATAAAATTAATAAATAAGGCTTTGTAACTATAATGATAGAATGAGACGTTTGACTATGAGTGCAATGACCAACAATATCTACTCTTAAATATGAATTGTTATGTTTCACGAGTTGAAATTTATGAATTTTGATAGTATAGAATTTCATAAATTTTTACTAGTTTAAAAACAAAATGAAACATATATGATTTAATATAAATTATATTATTTCACCCTGAAGAAAAGCGATAAGTCGGTCGAAATATAGGTGCTCTGAAAAAAATGTCAAAACATATCAAAAAGCAAGAAAAAAAATAAGAGAGAAAGAGGATTGCTTGGTGTTGGTTTTCATTTACCTGATGATAATAATTATCATATGCAAAATAAGAGACTAGTTAATCTTAAAGAATCAACATCAATCAAGACGCGGTAACTAAACAGTATGTAAATAGCCTTCAACAAGGTCAATCATTTAACAAATTAACACCACATTTAAATACTTATATTCATAAGATAATCAATTTATTAAGCCCAACATCAAGTCAAGACGCTGTAACTAAAAAATACGTGGATGATAATAAATTAGGGAAAAAATAGTATTTACTATGTATAGCTTAAAAATACTCCTATGATAGTCAATTTAGCTGATTTTACTGGTGGTTTTAGTACATGAATGATGTAATGAATAAAACATAAATTGACACACAAGATAGAAAGAAAGCTGATATTACATATGACCTTACGCAAAATAGAATGATAAAAAAATATGTAGGACATATAGTCCTTCAATTAACAAATGAATATATTATATTACAAATATGTTTACTTAATGAATCACACATTACTTCATCTACCAATAAGAAAGATGTATTCACGTATTTGATGGAAAATAATATCATCAGAAAATAATATAATTGTGACTGATATTTCTGATTTTTCAGGTTCACCACATTCATTTAATAAAAAAGCTTATAGTTTAAAATTAGGAAGAAAAAACATGCAAAATAAATACTCCTTAACTGTGTCGGTCTTTAAATTTGTAAGTCGCCAGTCATGGTTGCTAAAAATACACAATACGAAATTGATGATTTGTCTTCTAGGGAAAGCCCCTTTATCTTGAGTAAAATCTTGGGTAAACTTTTGAGTGATTGTGTCTGTATAAGGTTTTGTCGAAAAGTTTACTCAATATTTACATATTACCTTAAAACAATACCAAATTGATTACTCATTTTCTTTTTTGTAGGGAAAGTCCCGTTTCAGCTTTCTGTTTTCCGAGAAAGCATGTCACGCATGATTGTTTTAATAAAATAATTTCCATAACGTTTGTCATAAAATGTTTTCATATGAATATAATAATTTCTGCGCTCGTAAATTTTGTTTATAGTTTTCTATAATATTTTCAACAGGTTTTTCAACATGAGATTTTTGGCTGCGTTGGTAAAATAACCTTGTTAAATTGTGTTGGAAAATTAACTCTGGTAAAATTGCGCTTGTACATTTTGTTTGTTGTTCTCAGAATATGATCTCATGAAATTTTCTCAGAACTTGGTGTCACGAAATTTTCCAACTTAGATTTTCAGAGTTGCCGTTAAAAATGCGTGCGTAAAAATAGTTATTAAAAATGCGTTGGTATTCATTTGCTGAAAATGTTGTGTATTATGTGTTTAAAAATGTGCTGGTATTCATTTCATTAAAAAATGCTAAAAAAATTATCTGTAACCCAAAAGTACCAATATAACCAAATTTATGAAAAAGCGCTGGTAAAATTATATACAAAATATGAAAAATGCACTTGTATTCTTCGCTGAAAAAGTAGTGTTGTCAGTTTCATTAAAAAGCGCTTGTTAGCTTCTTCTGTATAGATATTTTGCAATGATCTTGATACAAACAGTTCCAATGTAAGCTAATAGTTGAAAATGCGCTCGTACACTGGCTCTACTTCAAAATGGGAATGTTTACGTATCGTGTTCAGTAGAAATACAAAGTGAAGAAAAGGTCCGTGTGCCAAGTGGACAGATTGTATCTTCACAAATTATCACAAATTCAGAGAAAGCCCCGTTTTTACGTTTAAAGACGGTCGAGTAATTGTATTAAACTGGAATAAAGGAAACATCACTAAATCAGATCCATACCTGTGCAAAATTAACTCTTTCACACTTTGTTCCGCTGGTGAATGTATTGAATGAGGCGGCGCCGTCAAGAGCGCCAGATGGCGTGCCACGAAACGCAATCCAGTTCACGACGGCGGATCCATTTGTACCAAGCCCCGACTCCAACACACAAACACGAAAACTATTTTGCGTCACGTCTGTCGTCCACACAACTGCTGAATCGTGGACACTGGGCGGATCGTTTTCATGGCTGATGGATGCAAGAACGCGAATATTTCCAGATCTGGAAAATACCTGTGGGTATTGTACAGTTGTGCAATGAAGTAAGTTCTGAGATGCCATGGTAAAATTGACCTTTCCATGTTGGAGCAGATTTTGTCCTTAAACAAAAATTTAAAAGATATTAAATTAATAGAATAACCCGCGTGTTTGAAACCTAGAAAATTATCCGCTCGGTGTAATTTATGTTTGATAGCTCCGCGAAATCCAAACTATTGTAGGAACTGAGCATCATGTGAAATTCAGGAAAGACACGATATTAGAGAGATTGCCGTTTGCCGTTTCTACGTGAAAATTAATATTTTCGGTTTGTCATGAACATGTGAATTATTTCTTGACTTTTTTAGTGTATTTATTTAACGATTCGAGGAGAAGTAAAGATAATTAAATCTCTGCTATTTTCAGATCAACACAACAACGATTAGTAATGCAACAAGAAAAATTAGAAATTGCAGCCTCGTTTAATCAAGCTCTTTAATCGATGGCCCTCGCAAACGGCCACAATTGCAAACCATGGACACTCACAAAACTGAAATAAAATCAGTTCATGTCTAAGTATGCCAATCGTATATGAGGAAAAAAGTTCATATGTAACGTGGTTAGTTATCCATTTTGTCACTAAGAGGTGTGTGCAATGTTTACGGTTAAAATTCATTGCATTCATTCACATGAATAACTTTCGGTTAGGAAAAACAGTTCTGCACTAGTCTTACCTTCAGCCAAAATGGAAAGAGAGCAAAAAAATAGGATCGTAGCTACCAGCTGTTCGCACCGGAAAACCCCCATTCTTGCACAGTTCCAAGGGGTCTAATTTGTGTGCTTCTTGTGTCGTAGGTGCTTCCGACGAAATTTGGCTTCGTTCTTACGTTTAAATAGCTATCCATTCAATTGACCAAGAAAAATATTCTCATTAATTATTTCCGGCTAGAAGTTTGAGAGAATCTAGGATTTCAACGACCCGGAAGTAAGCAGGGAAATTACAGACAAATTTAAAATTATATGGTGGTAAGTCCGGACTTACTTTGAGAATATAGAATTTGATCAGTAAGGTCACTCAGCCAAGTTTAAGCGACGTATTTAATTCAAATTTATCCCAAATGCAGGACGTGAGCAGGGCCATACGTGTTGCGTAAATGATCGCCACGGGGTATATTTTAAATATCACAATTTCCTTGTTCACAAATGCTACAGCAGAACAAGTTTTGGATTTTTGCCAACAACCTTTTTTCTGCAAACTTGTCGATATGAAGCAAACTTAAAGGGGCTATGTCACGAGAATTTTGCAGTTTTTTGATAATATCGTGCTTTAACTCACATAACAAGCCAGAGCCCCGATTTTAGGACCAAGCCGACGTTCAACGTCGCGTTCTTCAAATATTTATGGGGGATTATTAGCACGCTTGGTGTGAATCCTGCATATCAGTCTCTCGACAGGTTCTTCATATCAGCAACATTGCTTTGGAGATGTAGCATTTTAAAATTTTTGGCCGTTCAGTTAAAAGACTTTTCTAAAGCGAGGATGCAAATCAGTGGTCTCAGTTTTGAATCTTTGAACTAAACAGAAACAGTAATAAAGAAAATTTAGCTGTATTTCAAGAATTTCTTAATTTATTTCTTTTATTTGCGGCATTCCCTGTAACATCCTTTCTCTGGGGTTGCTCTCATAGCCAGAAAACAAACTGCTTACGAAAATGAAAACGATCTATAAATAACAAAGTTGCAGTTTTATGATAAGTTATTTCTCGGCTAGTTGTGGAGTCGACTAAATTCGAGGGCTTTTCGCTAGACCATAGCCACAATGAAAAAATACCTCTAGAATTCGACTTTGTTTACCGACTTAAAATATACTTAAATCCCACACCGCAATTAAAAACTAATTTATCAAACCGCGTCTTTCAATGACACTAGTCATTGAAAGACGCGGTTTAGAAAGTTCAAAGTGCTTCGTAATGCTACCTAAATTATAGAGAAAATTTAGCTGTATTTCAAGAATTTCTTAATTTCTTTTATTTGGCATTCCCTGCAACATCCTTCTCTGGGGTTGTTCTCATACCCAGAAAACAAACTGCTTACGAAAATGAAAACGATCTATAAATAACAAAGTTGCAGTTTTATGATAAGTTATTTCTCGGCTAGTTGTGGAGTCGACTAAATTCGAGGGCTTTTCTCAATTCGCTAGACCATAGCCACAATGAAAAAATACCTCAAGAATTCGACTTTGTTTATCGACTTAAAATATACTTAAATCCCACACCGCAATTAAAAACTAATTTATCAAACCGCGTCTTTCAATGACACTAGTCATTGAAAGACGCGGTTTGGAAAGTTCATAGTGCTTCGTAATGCTACCTAAATTATAGAGAAAATTTAGCTGTATTTCAAGAATTTCTTAATTTCTTTTATTTGGCATTCCCTGCAACATCCTTCTCTGGGGTTGTTCTTATACCCAGAAAACAAACTGCTTACGAAGATGAAAACAAAAAACGATCTATAAATAACAAAGTTGCAGTTTATGATAAGTTATTTCTCGGCTAGTTGTGATTGAACGTGATCCGGATCCGGACGACTAAATTCGAGGGCTATTCGCTAGTCCATAGACACAATGAAAAAAATCCTTCTAGAATTCGGCTTTATTTATCGACTAAAAATAATACCTAGAACCTGACTAAAAATATAAACTTAAGTGGCTGATAAGTGCCTACTTTGCTATTTATAGTAAGATCATAACTGACCATTGTATTGTATTGTATTGTACTACTCTGTGCCAGTCTGACCATGCTGATAACTGGGTGGAACAGGAATGTGTGAAAACTAATTAAGATTTATTTAAACGTGTGAATTTCCAAGGCGAATGTGGACCCCTAATTCGTTCAATAAAATCAACCCTCTGGCTTGTGATGTATTGGTTGGTATCTTCACTTGAACACAAAATTGCATTTGAATCTGTATAAAGGAATGTATCAAGGCTATTCTTAGAGGACAACAAACCAAAGCCACCTTTTATCGATTTAAAGACATGGATGAAAGAACTTGACAAAATTAGCCTACATTTTTTAAGCTGCATTCTAATCCGCATCGAAAACCACTGATATGTAGTTTTATTGCACCGATAAGGAAGTTGCTAACAAAATTGGATCATTATATTTAGGTCTCGTTTGATTCAAAGAAAACTATTTTTAAAGAAGTTGATATTATCTCCTTTGTTGACAGTGTACAGTTAAGTATGGCGCTCTAAAAATTAACGTTCAAAAGAAAGCCGAATTCTATAAGGTACTTCTCAATTATGTCGGACAGCCAGGCGATAACAATTATTATCCCGCTGTTTCTGGTCTCCTCAAAGATGACCTTATAGTACGGGAGCAATTGTCATGAAATAAAGTCCCGTGGGAATTTCGTGATGAAAGCAAGCCACCTGTCTGGATGTGTTAAGGGGACCCTAAATAACATGAAAAGTTTTGGTGGCTGAAAATGTGACGTGTAAATCCCAGCATGGAAACGAGGCGCAAACAGAAAATTGCCTATATCTTCCCATAATTTGCGTAAAAGCTTTCCAAAAATCACCCAAATGATGCTGCTCAAAGTTCCAAACATGAACATATGGTTTTTAAGGGTTAGTACAAAAGTGAAATCAATTGTCAGTCAACATGATATGTTGAAAATAGCTGCTGTCCGCAAAGCATGAAAAACCATCGAATGCGAATAAAAAAACCACTGCAAAATGAACAAATGCTACTTTACATTCGGTTGCTAAACGCCTTTAGAATATTAAATAAATTTCCACATCGTGGATAGATGCTTGCAAGCGATTTGTTCCAAACTCCAACAAAAGTGTAAACGCCAATTACACCATAATGTTAATACAAAATGCCTTTTTTATTCTCAATATTTAACCTCTTTTCTCTGGGGGAGGGGCATTTCGGCCGTCAAATCCGGTGGGGTAGGGCATTTAAACCACCAGATTGATGAACATTCTCCAGAAAGAGCTAAACCTTACAAGTATCTTGGCATTGATTTGGATGAGAGCTTATCGTGGGACTCCCATATTGACAATATTGTCAAAAAAGCATCCGCAGGCCTCGGGGCTATCACACGTGCCAGGAATTTGGTTCCCCGTGAGACTCTTACATGTATTATTGATCTATAAAACTCTCATCTAACCATACTTTGATTATTGTAGCTCCGTATGGGGAAGTATAGGTGTGTGTCAGTCTGCGAACTCCAATTAACTCCAAAATAGGGCTGCACGTTTAATCACTTTCTCTGACAAAATGTTAGATCTTCCACTTTACTCGGTGACCTTGATTGGGATTTTCTGGAGCGAAGACGTTCAAAGCAACTAGCAATTCTGTTTAAGACTCTCCATAACCTTTCTCCGACTCGTCTAAATAGTATTTTTAAAGCTACATCCAGTGGTCACCCACATAATCCAAGAAATTCAAAATACAATCTTTTCGTTCCTAGACCGAGTACTGAAGCAGGCAACGAAGTTTTCAATATCGAGGTTCTGTTCTCTGGAACAGCTTGCCTTTGACAGCTTGCCTTTGACCGCTAAGATACACTCGTAGCTCTTTTAAATCATGCATTAAATTTTTATCTAACTTAATGATAGTTAAGTAATGATCCGCATAAGAAGGAAAGTGCTAACGGCAATGCACGATGGAATGTCAACTTTTTTCATTATTACAACTAGTGATCTCATTGGACTAGACTTAAAGACCGCTAAAAAGTTAGGTTTCAAGGTCCATTTTGTTTGATTTTTTAAGGTTTCATGTAATTTAAGACCCAATCGCAAAACGTGCAAATTTTTAAAGAAATTGTATTTGGGGAACTTCATCAAAGAAGCAAAATTATTAACTATTGTCTTCTGCTATTCTGATTGGTTAAGCACGAACATTTCCTAAAATTTATCTGACTCAAATGGATATTCTTTATTTTTATACTGAAATATAATTATAAACCATTAGCTCCTCTCCCATTCTTGAAATCAAAGACATTCTATGTGAGAAAGAGCCAATGCCGCAGAACAATGAAGTAATTTACTGTAGTTCTTATGTGGAGTGTTACTTAATAAAGGATAGTTTTTATAGTTTTTAGTACATAATTTTGTATAGATAATTAATTTAGTTAGATAATTTAAATTAGTTAAGTAATTAATCTATTGTTTAAAAACACGACTCGATGGAAGAGCATGTATTATGAATTGAAAAAGTTTACCTACCAACCAGGGAAACAGGAATTTGAACGGGCCAAACATCAATCCCGGGGGGTGGGGGATGTTAAAGTTCCGAATTGATCGACGCATAACCTTGCTACAGCTGTCTTAGCATGTGAAGAGAAAGGCGTAGAACAGTTAACAGTGAGCCATTATAAAGAAATTCACAAATCCATTCTCTGAAGCTCGGGCCGAGCGGCCTTCGGCCCTCGCTTCGCGACGAATTACAGCCATGCTCCGTCACGCGTGACCAGTATTTTTGAAAATTGAATGGAGTTTTCAAGATTACGCGTCAGTTTTGAAAATTCATTCCGAGATTCGGAATTCCCGTGAGAATTTTACCGCATTTTCGGAAACAAAGAGCAACAAAATGTCATTTTGTTTGAAATGTTACATTTCCGAACAATATCAGTTTTTTATGCGTGCAGCGAAGTAATTAACGTTAATTCGTGACTTTCAAAGTGTTTTCCACAGAGATCATTCAAATCTCGGACGTTACAAAGAAATATTCAGGCAAATGTTCATTTCATTCTCTAGATTACTGGTCACGCGTGACGGAGCATGGCTGTAAAGATTTTATTTCAATCAAATGTCTCGTCTCGATTGCTATTCTTAGTTTTCACATGACGTCATAAAAATTCAAAAATCTAAAGTATACGTCCTACAAAGCTGTTTCTAACATGGTATGTGGATACAAGTGTTATTCTTTCACAAAAAATTTCAGGTTTTAACAATGTTTTGCTTCCGATTTACAAAGATTTTAAATGTGTCACGCAATGCGTCACGCTATTTCAAATAAGCCGCGAAAATAAACAAAATGAATCAGCTGAAAGTTATTGTTTGCATTATAAGTGTTTATAAGCCGAGTTAATTGAGGTTATAGCAAATACAATATTTTTGGATGTGATTTTTGGCGTAATTAAGACTTTGAAGTTTTGGCCGCCATCTTTGTGCCCCTGAGTGGGGCACAAAGATGGCCGCTCCATACATTTCTTACTAAAAATATCTAATACTCGTTCGCCTATAACTCTTGAACGAAATGCTTTTGCGCTTCAAAATTTGGCCAAGATGTGTAGTTTTAAACCCTCTACAATTTCATAAACATTTTGGATTCGAAATCTATTTTTTAATGCTTCTGAATTTTGATATGACGTAAGTGAAAGCCAAGAATAGCGGAGAAGGAAGCGAAACATGTCGCTTTCTTGCGCACAATAAATATATTCATGTGTGGACAAAAATTAAGCGAAACATCTCCCTTCCACCATTATAGACATTATAGGGGGGTAGGAAGCGAAACATCTCGCTTCCTTGCGCACAATAAGTGTATTCATGTATTGTGTGGACGAGAAGCGAAATGGCTTCCACTGCTATAGAGTGTTTTCACTGACGTCATATCAAAATTCAGAAGCAGTTTTCGATTCTAAAATGTTTATGGAATTATAGAGAGTTTAAAACTACACATCTGGGCCAAATTTTGAAACGCAAGAGCATTTCATTCAAGAGTTATAGGCGAATGAGTATAGACATTTTTAGTAAGAAATGTATGGAGCGGCCATCTTGGTGTCCCACTTAGGGACACCAACATGGCGGCCAAAAATTTAAAGACTTTTAAAGTCTTAATAACACCAAAAATCTCATCACAAAATATTGTATTCACTATAAGAGGCATGAAATCAGCTAATAAGTATCTATAATTCATTAATAACTTTCAACTAGTTCAATTTTGTTTATTGTAACGGCTTATCTGAAATAGCGTGACGAATTGCGTGACCCATTTACAACCTTTATAAATCGAAAACGAAACATCGTTAAAACCTGAAACTTTTTGTGAAAGATTATAACACTGGTATCCACATACCATGTTAGAAACAGCTTTGTAGGATGTGTACTTTAGACTTTTTAATTTTTACGACGTCATGTGAAAAACACTCTATAAGGTTAAGAAGCGAAACATCTCGCTTCCTTGCGCGCAATAAGTGTATTCATAAAACATCTCGCTTCCTTGCATGTAATAATCCTCGGACACCCAGGGGCAGTTATTCGGGGAGAGGGAGATTAGAAAAGGGCGAAAAAGGAATCACAACCTTGTCGCACGAGCAAGACAAACATGGAGAACGGTTTGCTTTGGTTTACTGATTCGCGAACGCACGACATCATTTTTAAGTTACCCCAGAATTTTTTTTACTGAGTATTTAAACCAAACTTACCGTACTATTTCGGAAGGTTACGGTACTTAGTTAAACTGACGTGTTATAGTTCTTTCACCTACATGCTTTGCAAAGTTCATTCTTACGAGAAGTTATCTTTCCTGTGTCTAATGCATAAAGTGAACCCGTTCGATAAAAAAAAAAAATTATTCCCATATGATCATTTTCAATTTTAACGCATTAGCCATTTCAGAGGTTTGTCCCGAGCAGGATTCGAACCCACGTCTCCCCGTACACTAGTCGGGCGTGATATCCACTACACCATCGGGTCACCACGCTGGATACGCGGCAACTTAATGATGTTAATAGATAGAACGTGGCCAATCCATGGAACATTTTTCTTTCATAGTACGTTTCATAGCCTCTGAAAACCTCTCCAGTTTGCCGCGTATCCAGCGTGGTGACCCGATGGTGTAGTGGATATCACGCCCGACTAGTGTACGGGGAGACGTGGGTTCGAATCCTGCTCGGCACACGAATTTTTTCTTTCGTTAATATAGTACGTCGAACGTGTACAGCAGACGTGATGTCGCATGAATATTCTATATGATGTTCTAACACGTTCTTGGCTTCGACACATAGGATTATTCAGAAATGTACTAAACCTGGAGAGGTTTTCAGAGGCTATGAAACGTACTATGAAGGAAAAATGTTCCATGGATTGGCCACGTTCTATCTATTAACATCATTAAGTTGCCGCGTATCCAGCGTGGTGACCCGATGGTGTAGTGGATATCACGCCCGACTAGTGTACGGGGAGACGTGGGTTCGAATCCTGCTCGGGACACGAATTTTTTCTTTCGTTAATATAGTACGTCGAACGTGTACAGCAGACGTGATGTCGCATGAATATTCTATATGATGTTCTAACACGTTCTTGGCTTCGACACATAGGATTATTCAGAGATCATTTATTACTTTAACAAAAAATTCTACCTCCTTGTAAGACCATTTCCATGTTAATTTGATCGTTCTATGTGCACTATTCAGGTAATCGATGAAGTCTCTGGATGTTAAAGTAATTTAGACCGATGTGTACATCAAGCCAACTGATAGTCATCAATATCTTCACCAAGCGCTTCACCAAGCGTCTTGTCACCCGAGTTCTTGCAAGAAAGGGATTCCTTATGCTCAAGCATTACGGTTGAGACGGATCTGTTCTAAGGATACTTTCTTTGAGAAAAGGTCTCAAGATTTATGTAGCTTTTTGGTAGAAAGGGGATATAGAACGAATTTTGTTGAGCAACAAGTTGATAGGGCGAGACGAATACCCAAGAATGAGACTTTAAGGGAAAAACCAAAAGAAGACAACAACAGGATCCCTTTTACGGTTACATATCATCCAGGCCTTCCTAATATCGGAGGTTTACTGAGGAAGTTACAGCCTGTTTTACATTCATCGAACAGATGCAGAGATGCGATCAAGGAGTTTCCAATGGTCGCCTTTAAGAAACCTAAAAGTCTTTCCGATTATTTAGTCCGAGCTCGTTTTAGAAGTGGCTCCAAAAGATGAAGTGAAAGGAACATCGAAATGTGATTCCAATCGATGTCAGATTTGCAATTTTCTTTGCTTAGGAAGAGTTTCTCGAAACAACAAAACTGGCAAAGAATTTAGCAAAAACTACGACCTTAATTGTAATTCTAGAAATGTGATTTATCTTATCACTTGTAAGAAATGTCAAATTCAATATGTTGGATCCACCACCACTGCGTTTAGGACAAGGTTTAACAATCATAAGAGTAGGGTAAATGCGCATGTTAATCTGTCGTCGGAAAATAATAAGAAGGATGACGTTCTTTACCAGCACTTTCATAGCCAAGGAAATTCAGGATTGGAACACATGAGCGTTCAACTGATAGACTGGGTCGAATGTGAGAGGGAGCTGCGTGACAAGGAAGGACAGTGGATGTACAGATTAGGGACTTTGATACCGAATGGGCTTAATGACAATGATGGTTTTTGTGCTCAAAACAGGAAGACACGTATAAGCGCGAGCGCACGCGTATGAATAGTTTTTGTATTGCAACGCAATATGTTTCTGCAAGACCGACACATCATCATACACGCAAAGAAATCACTCCTCTACCACAGCAATTCACCATGGGAGAAGAAAAAATCAAAAGACCAATTCGATGTCACCATGGGCTCATACGACGGAGCTGAGACCTGCGAACTTATAGGAGCATACATGCTATCACTAATCGCGCCGAAGCTTAAAGAAGGAGTGGGTCTGTACCGTGACGATGGTCTGGCCGTTTGCAGTGCGACACCCAAACAAATCGAGAAAACTAAACAAGAAATCTGCAAGGTTTTTAAAGCTAACAGCTTAAGCATCACGATTGAAGCGAACAAGAACATTGTAAACTTCTTAGACGTAACCTTTGATCTAACAAACCGAAGCTTTAAGCCCTTTATGAAACCAAACAACAAACTACTCTACGTCCATCGCCAAAGCAACCACCCCCCAGCCTTACTGAAAAACATTCCTGAAAATATCAACAAGAGATTATCAAGCATTTCATCCACCCAACAGGTTTTCAACGAAGCTATTCCCTCTTACCAAAAAGCACTAGACGATAGCGGATACAACTTCAAACTCACCTATGACCCACTGAACAACCGCACAAACACACGAAACCGCAGGAGAGCTCGCCACCTCACATGGTTTAACCCTCCTTGGAATTCAAGTGTCAAGACCAACTTGGGAAGAAAATTCCTCACAATCGTGGACAAATGTTTTCCAAAAAACCATCCTCTTCACAAGATCTTCAACAGACACACGCTTAAACTCAGCTACTCCTGCATGCCAAACATGAAATCCATCATCGCGTCACATAACAAAACAGTCCTCTCCAATTACACGTCAACCCCGGTAACGGAACCCGTGAAAGAATGCAACTGCAGAAAGAAAGAACAATGCCCCCTCGACGGACAATGCCTCACAAACAACGTTGTGTACCAAGCGACTGTCACAACTGGCACTGCAACTGAAACTTACGTAGGACTGGCAACTAACTTCAAAGAACGATACAGAAATCACACAGCATCCTTCCGAAACCACAAGAAAAGAAACGAGACTGAACTATCAAAACACATTTGGACCCTCAAATTGGCAAAGAAACCCTTCAATGTGAAATGGAGGATACTAAGAAAATGTAAACCATATAATAATATTAGCAAAAAATGTAACCTCTGCCTTAGTGAAAAATTTTTTATAATCTGTCAAAAAGAATTATGTAGCCTTAACAAACGCAACGAACTAGCAAGTTCATGCCCCCACAGGAACAGATTTATACTCAAGAACTTCATGACAACGTAGCTGTCACACAGTAACGCAACCCCTCATTCCGCTTTTGTATGTTATTGCATCTATTTATATACCTCGTAGTTCATTTTTGTTTATATATTGCATAGCAACGGTGTTAAATGCTTATAACCGCCAGTTTTGAAATGTACGGGTTATTCGTTAAAATTGCCTGATGAGTGTGGTCATCTTTTGACCATACGAAACAGAACTGTAGCATTAAACGAATGAATATCTTCTGAAGTCTGATCTGCATCCAATGAATTTGTCTTTGCTCCTCTAATGAATTAGAGTTGAGCGCTTTTTGAAATCCATTCAACTGAACTGTCAAAGAATATATATATATATATATATATATATATATATATATATATATATATATATATATCTGTCTGATTTTGAGAAAAGGTACCTCACCAAAAGTGAAAATTGAAGGTTTCAGAGGCAAATCCCTTGCATTACTCCTAACACGAGGTACACAATAAATAAGTCAATAAAAACATTAATACAGTTTACACCACCTCAAGGCTATTCGTATTCAACAGATTTAAGCCTATATTAAGCGCAATTCTGGTTTTGTAAAGAAGAATTAATAAAACCTCTCTCACCTGTATAATTTGGGAGCGGTTTTATGCTGCGTTTTTCTGGCAAACCGAAGGCTTTTGGGCCAAGGTAAACTGTGGTGGCTGTTGATCCGATTCCCACGTAGCGTTAGGCGCGTACTTCATTTCCTGACATCGTGTTAGAGTGGTCAGGCAACTCTTTAAAAATGCAACTGATTTTTGAGAAGGCACCGGGCGCCATTTTGTTTGTCGACAAGACCCTTGCTGGGTCAGCGGTGAACGCTATTTTGCCGTTTCAGCTTAACTGAAGATCGCGCGGTGCCATGAAATAATAAACTACTGAGGTTTAAGATGATTACTGTCAAGTCAATTTTCGGGCGATTTCCTGTATTTGTTTTAAAAAAGACGTAGAAATGAAAACACTAAAGACGATTCGAATTTTTTTTTCGGAGGAGTGATTAGTATAGTTCTGGGGCGCGCATTCAGTTTTCAATCACAGGGCCGTTTACGAAAATGCAGCAATGTTCAGTTCGTTTATTTCAAGAAAGAAATAAGAGGGATAGATTCCCTTTGTTTTGAATGCTAAGCAAGCTCCCAGAGTGAAATAATTCTAGCGCAGTTCAATTTCTTACGGCGGGCGTCGGGGTGTTTTCACTTACGTCACATCAAAATTCAGGAGCATTAAAAAGCAGTTTTAGATTCCGAAATGTTTATAGAATTGCAGAGTTTAACACTACACATCTAGGCCAATTTTTGAAGCGCAATAGCAGCATTTTGTTCAAGAGTTTTTGGCGAACGAATATTAGGAGCCGCTATCTTAGTAACAGTTATTTCCGGTTTAAATGTCACACTATTTTGAACAGCTCATCCCTTGTTGTTAAACCGTTACGCGTTTTATTAACGACCTTCAAGCGGTGATCTTTTAATTTTACTCGATTTCATGGCCATCGCCACAGATAGCTAATTCCCCAATTAGTTTATTTTGCCCAGTAAATACCATTGACACTTCAATAATGGCGTGACCCAGCGGGAAACGGGAAGTCCTATTGTCTTGGCGCAGATTCCTGCGCTTAAACAATGGACCGCGTTGAAACTGGTACCCAGTATGGGGGGATTCCCAGATCAGGATACGTGCAGAATGTTCGGTTTTTGTTGATTTTGAAAGCTAAGCAATAAAATCATACGTTTACTACACAAATTTAGCTAATTTGTGGGCTAAAAACGAACGCCTTTCGTTAGGAGCCACATTGAAAAACAATTTTCAGGGCTCGAAGTCTCCGGGAGTTTCGAGAAACGCTTTGCTTTCAAGAGGGGCGATAACTTTGTTAGACAAGACCTTATTTCTTTGCACGAAGGACTTGAGACACCTGAGGAACCTAAACTCATTTAATTTTCTTGCGATTTTTCGCAGACACAGGGTGGCGCAGTGGTGAGAGCACTCGCCCCCCACCAATGCGGCCCGTGTTCGATTCCCGGCCCGGCGTCATATGTGGGTTGAGTTTGTTGTTAATTGGTTCTCTCCTTGCTCCGAGAGGTTTTTCTCCGAGTACTCCGGTTTTCCCCTCTCCTCAAAAACCAGATCTAAGGAAAGTGTCCTTACTTAGAACTCGCGTGCTTAATACCTTTGACACTCAAATAAAGTGATTTATTATTTTATTTTATTCATTATTGATGCATAGTTTTCATTTCTTTTAGACCGAGACGTTAAGTTTCACTTTCAGGCTGGTTCTTTTTTTTTTTTTGACAGAACAAGCATATCATATTTTATCGCAGCATATCTACGTTCGCTTTCTTTCAAATGTTTCTCATGCTCAATTGTAAGTTGCTGTAATTCTTGTTGTTTAGATGAATCACAATCACCGTTTTCGATGGAACTTGTTATTCGACGTATTTTATTCATTTCCATGTCGCATACTTGACATGTGTCTTCTCGCGGTTTTCGAAAACCCAAAATTTTACTGAGATCGTCGTAAAAAATATTTCTGAAGGTTGAAAAGCTTAGCACTGGACCTGTTCTCTTAACTGTTAAACGGTTGGTTTTAAAATGCGGATTTTTTCTAACAAATTCCTTCCACATTTGCCTCATTGATATCCGTGATTCGAAAAACAGTTTTTGTGTCCTTGCCCTTCTGTAGTGCGATTCATTCGCTCTGTGCGAGCAAATAAAATCCGTTACTTGCTTTCTTGCCTCCCGTGTTATTCGCCGAGGGTTATTGCCATGTCGTCCTCGCCTATCTGGTTCGACACAAACACCGTCGCAATCCATTTTCTTTAAGATAACTCTAACTTTTTTGTTGGAAATTCCGTAACATTTTGTAAAGGCTGTTTTACATACAGCACCTAAAGAGGGAATCTTGTAGTAAACCTTCTGATATCCACTTGGGTATACTTTTACTTGTAGCAGTTTTGACATAACATAGTTCTGCTCATTGTATGGTTTATCAAATACTTTCCGTCTTTCTTGTCGGATAAACTGTCGTACGTTCAGTCCATGTTTTAACAGGCACCCATTGTCGCAACAGACCAGATTAAGAGAAGCGATGTCACCATACGCGGCGTTTTTTCGCCTTGTGATCTTCGGTTTTCTGCTCAAGTAAATTTTCGTAAATTTTGAAGACGTTTTTCGGCGCCCTCTTTCAACTGAGGAGGCGACAGGTCTTTCATGGCAAAGCCGGCTGTTCACATCAAAACGATAGATCAATCGAGACAAATCACAAGTTTCCCCTCTACAAGCTAAGGAAGCCATTTCAAAACCATATCAGTAGGCCGTCGGTCTGGGATGTTTCAATTAAGGGTTCACAAATCATTGTTACGTGAAACGTCGCGCGCAAAAGAACAGCATATAAACATTCATTTTTCCTCATGTATATTTTCATCGAAACAGATAGATAACTTTACTAAAGTGTCATTGTTAATAGCAGTTGCCCACTAAGTAAGGACACTATTAAAAACTAAGAATATTACAGAATAAATACCTATATACAGGCCTTTTTTTTTTTTTTTTTTCGCGCTTAGCGCCGGCCGGCTACAAGTATTTACTTCGAGTTCTGATTGGTTCATTGGAGTCTGTTGTGATTGGCAAGTAATTTTCACTTTGTTCTTGGTTTTACAACGCTCAGTTGAAAACCGCTCTATCAGGGTGCGTTCCATTGCTCCTATTTCGAAATGAAAATTACCGGATTAGTCATTAAATTTCAAGCTCTAGAGCATATTAGAACTGCAAACTGACCGATACTTTGCCGACATGCACACGAAACTCGACGTCCATTTTGATAACAGTCGTTATTAATCCAGTTAATTTGTGGACGTCCTGTTTGTTTCACTGGGAAGCTGCTTAATTAAGCTATACAGTTGAACCTCTCTAATACGGACACCGAAGGGTGAGAGCAAAGTGTCCGTATTAGAGAGGTGTCCGTATTATAGAGGTCACCACGATGACGTCACTTTTGAGACTCCACTGACAGTTTTTGTTCAGTAATTAAAAACAGGCCCACACTCGTCAACAAGTCAAGTTTATTTTATCCCATGATTGATGTTACAGTAGTACAAGTCATAGTTATGACAAGGGAGCAGGAGCTCTCAACAAACCCTACTAGCCCCTGTTACATCGTGTTTTTACCTACTTTACAATGACATGGCTATAAGTTAACTATTCATTACCTAAATCATATTTCAATACATATGAATACATTTTAGCGTTTGCTAAATACATTTCTACCAAGAAGATTATTTACAGAGAAGATAGTTTTGGATTTCAAAAGATGACATTTCCATAACGGAGATATGGATAAACTAGTGCATAATAAAGCGTTCTTAATACTTTAAGTGACACATAATGCCGAGCCTAACAAAGAATTCCAGCTGTTTTTGAGATTTTGTGCTGAATATGGTCAATGTGTTGTTTCCATGTTAACTTGGAGTCTAGGTCTTTTAACTGCATCTAAACTGATTAATATACAGCATTGAGACACTGTCTATCAGTAGTGTACTACACTGTGAAATTCTCAGCTACATAAGGTATACGAATCACTGTTTTAAAACGAAACGAACTACAACGCAATGCTGCATGTGAAAAAGTAATATAAAGTACAATTCTGAAAACGTCTTTCAATATATGTTTGTAACCACAAATTTCTTACTCAAACTATCATCACCTGATCACCGTAATAAAGAGGTTTATATGAATTTGCTCTCTGGGGCCGAGATTTAGTGTCCGTTGTCCGTATTAGAGAGGGTCCGTATTATTGAGGTTTTTTTTTTAAAGAAAATATGCGAGAATTTTGTCGGGACATAGGAAAGTGTCCGTAATAGAGAGGTGTCCGTAAGGAGAGGTTCGACTGTATTTCCGTTTTCGTTGAGTTACGTCCACGCACGCTCAACATTTACTCTTGCGCGCGCGTTTTCTTTTTGAGAATTGACGCGAACTACAACTAACGGTCATAACACGTATGAAAGGGGTTCGTTACTTACAAGCCCGAATCGCCGATTTGGGTCTGGGCGCGTTCTAGTTTAGAGTAAAAAAAAATGTTTGCCAAAACTATTACTCTACATTTGGACTTTCACAAAAGCTTACCGACGCCAAAGGTTTCATCACAAGACTGGTATTATTCAAAAAAGCTCCGAACAAACCTTCTGGGAATCTACTGTGCCAACCAACAAGTGATTCACTGTTTCATGTACGACGAAAGTATAGCAGGTACGGGCCCAAATGAAGTAATATCGATTTTGGACTACACAGTTGGAAAGCTACAGAATGACCTTGGGAGGCATGATCAACTTATTGTGTGGTGTGACAATTCTCCGGCACAATTCAAGGAAAATTATTTATTTTTTTATTTGGATTACTTGGTGAGACGAGGTGACTTTCTAAGAGCCGATCTGAAGTTTTTACTTGCAGGCCATTCGTATTCTATTTGTGACCGACGGTTTGGAAACATTCAAAAACTTTTCGACACCCAGGAAATTATCCAAATACCAGAACAATGGGCGACTGTATTGAACAATACTGGGCTGTCAAACGTCACAGTTCACTGGGTCACTCTTGACATGATTAAAGACTATAAATCATTTTTGAAATTGCAATATGTTGCTAGAAATGAAGATTTGCAACATGAGAAGTTTGAAGTAAAAAACATTGCCTGGTTGAATTTTGGATATGGTGAAAAGATGAACACTGAAGGCAATCTCGAACTCGTACACCACCCCGATGAAGTCTTCATCCGATTTTGCATAGATCCCAATGAACTTCCCAAGATCGTTTCGCATCGTAAGAAAAAGCAAGCAACCAAACTGCGTCCAGAATTGCTCTCTACATTACGGCACGAAAAAAGGCCAGTTCGACAAGATGTAAAAAGACATTGCGTGAAATTAGCACGAAAATACTTAAATGAAAACGCTGAGAGATTTTATGAAGCACTGCCATGCATTGACAAAGATACCGAGAGCGACAATGACAAGTGAAGAGATCATCAAAGCAAATTCAGCTTATAAGTTTGTTTCACAGTAGTCAGTGACATAACTTCAGACAGATCTGTCTGGTATTAGGGAAAGGTACCAGTTACAAAGTAAACATTGAAGGATCACGCCACTCCAAGTTCACTCTCCCAGCAACATTCCCAACACAAGGTACACAATAAATAGGTCAAACCGAACATTAAAACGTTACCAACTCAAGTCTAAATCATATTCAACAGGCCGGGTTATGTACTTTTTCAGGTCACTGCTTGAAATTGTATTATAAACTCCAATGGGTTGACTTTTGTGACCTATTGTCAACCTATGGTCAAACCAAACACAGTCAAAATACACAGCGTGATCCGCTTATTATTTGGAAATGACTTTCATTATTCAGGAACGGATTGCATTATTGAAATCAAAATATTATTCAGGTTTTAAATTGATAATTGGAATCTTCAAAGGGTAGGCTCAATCGAAATAACGAATGCTGATTGGTTTATTAACTGACATCGGTCAAAAGTTCACAGGCGGAACGCGCTGAGTATTTTGACTGTAAAAATGCATTATCAACTCAAGTCTAAATCATATTCAACGGGTTTATGTACTTTTCTATGTCACTGCTTGAAATTCTGTTAAAAACTCCAACAGGTTGACTTTGTGATAGACTACGAGCAGTCTCTCTTTCCCAGCTTAGTCTGTTGAGCGAGAAACGAAAAAACACTAGCGAACGGATAAGCTGGGAAAGAGAGACTGCTCGTGGTCTAACTTTGTGACCTACAGTCAACCTATGGTCAATCCCCGGGGGGGGGGGGGTACTCCCATATATCAGCTATATAGGTATGTGCCACTGTGAAGGGTATGGTTTTCAGGCAGTTTAGTCTGGGATAGGGTATAGTAATCATAGTTTTTTGGTCTAGAATAGGGTATCATTTTCTGTGAACTTGATCAGTTGTGTGAACAATTTAGTCTAGACAAGGTTTTACTGGCAAATAGCATTTAAAAATCGGTACGGCGGACAGTACGGCATTTTTACTGACCCCTGTTAACTAACAACTGTGATAGTGAGCGAGTTTCTGGACAATAGCGAGTCTGGAATAGGTCTAGGATAGGGTAGGGTTTTTCGGTGTTTAGTCTAGAATAGGGTTGCAAAATGCAGCTAAAATGGTCAAGTGTAGGTTAAGGGTCTCAGAGTCCCAGCGGCACACCCCACCCAAAAATTTGCAGAGTACCCCCCTCCCGGGGGTCAATCCAAACATTTAAACATTACCAACTCAAGTCTAAATCATATTCAACAGGTTTATGTACTTTTCCAGGTCACTGCTTCAATTGTGTAAAACTCCAGCAGGTGACTTTTGCGATGTGTGACCTACAGTAAAAAAATACAGTCAGTAGTTAATTTTGTATTTAACAACCAAACTTCCCTGGAGATCAAAGTACATACCCCTGACACCAACACAAGTGTTCGCAAATTACATATATTAATTCAAATATGACATTTACGTAGCATAAGAGCTGGCTGTGCCAGCATTCCAGAGTACAAATTGGTTATTCATGTAGTTGCAACAGCACTGTTCTTTTTACAGGATGTGACCCTGGTCGATAAGTTATCTTCAGTTTTCATTCACAGTTCACAACCCGAGTACAATTTGAGAACAATTTGCCCTCCTAATACAGTATTTTAGCAAGTGACATAGCAAAAATGACAGGTACCTTTTCCAAAATTCAGACAGATATATATATATATATATATATATATATATATATATATATATATATATATATATATATATATATATCCCGGCGGTACCAATCAATGAAAATCAATCATTGATTGCCAATCAATACAATCAATAATAATCAATAATAATCCATTGATTGATATTGATTGGTTCAACCAATCAATAAAAATCGATACTCACTCACCCAGACTCTTTAATTGCTATTGATTATTATTGATTTTTATAGATAATCAATAACTGATCGTGCAATGTTTGCCGTATGCCGGAAACGCAGTGCTTAATCTCTCTATTAAGCTTCGCGTATAACGCAAACAGGAAATGTAAGCTTGTCGTCTGCCGTTTGCCGTCCTATAGTGTAAAGCAGGTCTAGTCGAGTACAAATACGGCGGCTGCTGTGACTATCCCTGCCGTTCGCGGGTAAAAATTACGCAATGCTTAATCTCTCTGATGAGGTAGTTATAAACCCATTAAAAACCATCGCGTGTACCGCAAACGGGAAATGTAAACTTGCCGACTCTGCCACTTGCCGTTACAAAATATGTGAAAGCAGGTCTTCTCGCGTTGAAAACGGCAGCTACCTTGACCATCTCTGCCGTTCTCGTGACGTTCTCGTTCTCGTTCCGTTCTTTCTCTGTCCGCCTTGCGGACACTTCGCTATGACAGACATCCTGTTATCCTGGCAAATATAACTTTACGGTGCTAAAAATGTAACTCCCTCTATAATACGAAATACTAAATTCTGTCTGCGTGCCGGATCGATATACAATTAAATAGGTAATAAAATGTTGTTGTTCTGTTAATTTTGTTGTCGTGATTTATTTATTCTTTTTACAAAAGCGAACTTTTGTCACAAATCAGAACAATTACGCTTTATTGGGGCGTTTATTGGAATCGAAAACGGAGATTTTAGTTTTTAATGAAAATCAATATTAATCAATAGAAATCAATGATAATCAATGAAAATCGATACTCACTCAACTCCAAGGCATTGATTTTTATTGATTTCCAATACCAATCAATTAATTGGTATTGATTATTATTGATTGTTATTGATTATATTGATTATTGCTTTTCATTGATTGGTACCGCCGGGATATATATATACACCCATTTGCAAAAAAATGACATTTTTAAAAATAGAAATATATATATATATATATATATATATATATATATATATATATATATATATATATATATATATATATATATAACTGTTGTGTTCGCATTACAAATGTGGTGACAGGCGGTAGACACCTTTTCACAGTAACTACAATATATATACATATATATATATATATATATATATATATATATATATATATATATATATATATATATTTAGTACTTGAATTGTAGAGAAGTCAACAAACAATGCCAACCACAAAGTCCTGAAATGAAGGATCACTGGAAGCGATCGTGGAAACTTGAATAATGTTGAAATAAACTAATTGTAAAGGTCAAGAAACCAACTTCATATAGGTCTTTAGCTGTATTTGCTCTACGTTTCGGCCGTCGCGGCCTTCCTCAGGAGCGTACACTAGTTTGACAATAACGGTAACGGTTAGGTCAATATGAATTCAAATAATGCACTTACAATAAACGGTTAACTATGACGAAATAGCGCGATAACTTGACAAGTTCAAATAGATTAAAGGCGCGCGCGCGTGCAAATTTAGAGTAGGTCACGGTAATAATACAGATCACAACTACTAGGAACTTAACATGATTACAGTAAATTATTTATCGCGGGCTTCGATTTGTTAATCCAAAAGCTTTCTCTAGCTCTTCTGATTGCAACGTTACTATTTCGTACCCCCTCTAGCACAGTTAATTTAAAATATTTAAGCCACAGGCCCTAAAATGTCTAAAATATAAAATATCAGCAAGACCACAGCGACAAACCGTTGAGTGGTTTTTACCTAAAATGTCTGACTGTGGGAATATTCTTCTGACCGGTTAAAATCTCCGAACGGTGTTGGTTTGCATGCAAACGTATACAGTTCCCGGTTTCTCCAACATATTGTTCCTTGCATTTCTCACAGTTCACTAGATAAACAACGTTGGACGTTTGACACGTAGTGTTCTCCCTTAATGATACTGTTTCTCCGGTAGTAGTGCTTACGATGTTTTGCGTAAATAAACCATAGGTCTTACAACAGGCACATCTGGAGTCATTGTTACAAGGCCAGAATCCTGGTTGTGTATTAGATTCAACTGGACGTTGCTTGTGTCTGTGGGTAAAATGAATCTTCAGATTTTTGTTACTTTTGAAGGTGCGGTGACAGATTACGCATTCAGTTTGCCGGAGTTGGGTTTGGGGTATTGATTGGAAGATGGGATAGGCGGTTGTTAGCTTGCTCAGATTCTGCGCTGTTGAGAGGTGTAAGTCGCTTGCTTGTGAGTATTTGTGTTAGGTTCCTCCCTTTCCTATAGGCAATTATTGGGGGCTGATTAAAAACATCAGTACATCTTTGTGACGTGTGAAGGATTGGCTGGTGGACTTTAATGATTCTGCGGAGGTCTACTAGAGCTGGGTTATACGTGACTACAAGAGGCACCCTATCGTTGCGCTTTTTCTCGATATCCGTTCGTAAAGCTAGTTCTCTGGAGACTTGTCGTGCTTTGCTGATTGAGTCTTTAATCAGCTTGTCCTTGTAACCACGATCAAGGAGGATGTTGTGTAGTTGTTCGGTTCGCTTTTCGAAGAAATCTTCCGTGGAACAGATGCGGCGAAGTCTTAAGGCTAAGCTGTAAGGAATTGCGGTTTTGGTGAGGCCTACTCTGGGACCTTAAGTCGCCGTAACTTTAGGCGACTTTAAGCGATTTTAGGCGATTTAAGGCGACTTAAGGAAAAATTAGTTTAAAATATTGGCGACTTAGGCGACTTTAGGCGACTTAAGGCGATTTAAGGCGACTTAAGGCAACTTAAGGTGACTGAAGGCAACTTCAGGCAACATAAAAGTGTTTCTAAAAAGTGATGAAACAAAAGTTATTGACAGTCTCTTCATCACTATACCTAAATACCATGCCACTGGTCTCTGGAGAGAAATATTTGACAGGATTCAAGCCAGGTCCGATTGAGTCAGGACTTAAGTCAGTTTGCGACCAAGGACTCCAGTTCAGGTTAGACATAGAGTTAGGGTTAGGACTACAGCTTGAGTCCTGACATGAATCCTGGCATTCATGATAGTTTGTCTCATATTTCAATAAACAAAATTATCACAATCAGTTCACTTGGTCTCAGATAGACTTAAGTGACCGTAAATCTCCAGTTTCCAGATTTTAAAGCCCCTTTTAGCTATACTGAGATTCAAATTATTACAATAACAACAACAACATTATATAAATAATATGAATGCTAAATTGTATTATGAACATTAATTAGCCAAACAAGAGGCAGGAACAATATTACTTATCTAGAATGAGAAAAAATTCAGTTAGCTGCTTAAATGTTTTTAAGATATTGCAATAAAAACAATCATACAAAAATATAAAGATCATATACACTGCCAAACAAAATCTTGGGAAAAAAATCCAACTTTTTCACTTAAAAATGGATACCTGATCTGAATCAAACTAAGATACATTTTCCTTGACTTATTTATACAACAATGAACAAAGCCATCGAATTAGTTTATTAAAAACCACTTCTCGATTTCACATATTACATAAATTTGGTTAATTTATCTGCCACTGTTGTGGCAGTTGCACAGTCAATTTTGGCTCGAAAGCTTGACAAACGACATCCAAAACTGTTTGGTCAGGCACCCAGCCAATTTGTTGTTCTCCTGCCTTAGTCCAATAGAATATTCCAATATCATATTTGGTACCGTAAGCGAGGGTCCTTCTCAATAGCGCATCTTTCCCATTTTCTCCAACTATTTGTCCGGCTCCTGAAAACTTGGATGTTCCACTGACAGGGAACCGTACCCTCGTAGGAGACTTTCTAGCAGGGTTGATTAGTTCTGCTTCCAGGCCCGAAATGCTCTCACACTTTTCCACCTGGCAACATTTTAATTTAACCTGTCAAAACAAAACTAAATAGTGTTACTGATGAGGCTGTTGACAGATTTACCGGTGTAGAAGTTAATTATTACCTCAAAAATTTCCAGAAAATAATGGATCACAAATGAATGCACAGCAAATGACAGAGTTCAAGTGAGAGTTGACAATATTTACATTGGCGTCCGCCATTTTGATTCTCCCAGAATTCCTTTCCAATCGTAGATGGTTTCCATGCTTCGCGCGTTTCTTTTCCTCCCGCGCGCGACTAGCTCCCGCGCTCGCTTAACCAATAAATTTCAGAAATTTACATCTACCTTACCTTGAATTGAGTTGTCGGAATTAGTTTTCTTTTCGCAATACAAGCAGGAAGCCAGTCAATGGCTACAAGAACGATTTCAAAAATTCCAGGCCAGCTTGATTGACAATCTACGCCATGAAGGTAAAGCACGTGAGTGGTAGCCTAGAGGGAGCCACGAAGCCTAGTCAGGCTGCACTGTAAAGTGGGAATGTGTTTCAATTTCAACAACAGCAACACTTCAGCTTTGGCTTTGTTTGCCGAATCAATTGAGTGCTAATTTTCTGAACATGAGTGCGCGCGCGCCCGCGCGCGTGGGCATCCATGTTCCAAAAAGAAGTCACGTGGTCAAAACATGTGGCGGCCATGTTTGCTCGAGTGAGGCAAATTTTCCTGCTGGAAGCAGCTGCAAATCCTTTGCACATTCCTGCTTAATGGTTGATAACAAGAAATCCTTTTGACCTTTGTGACAGAGAGCCATCATAGTAACATAATCAACGCAAATTTTGCAATCTTGAGCGTATAGGTTGATTTAAATTCTTTGCTTCATCAAACTGTCAAGAAGATGACATATACAAGTTGTAATGAAGTTTCAAGTTTTCAAACGTTTAGTTACGATTGGTTGTAAATAGAATAATGTTGGATGGCTAGAACGCAGCTTAGAGGTTGTATGCGGGAGAAATGGCCCATTTTTGGTTGCTCTTTCACGTTGGGTAAGTAAGCTTAAAAGTTAAGTACATTTGTATACAGTTACATTGCCTTTGGTTAAGCTTATGATCTTTTCAAGCTTACTTGCTCAATGTAAAAGTGATAAGCAATAATTGGGCTTAACCCCAAAATACTTTTCAAATTATTGTGATCTTAGTGATCCAAAACAGCTCTCACTGTTGTTATAATACCCTGAAGGTGAAGGAATGCCTGCACCATTACAGTATATCAGTATTGACTGCTGATCAGCAGTGTTTCTTTTTTATGATGTTGCTCATATTAAATGTTGATTATAATATAAGTCACAACTTCATCCTTTCAGCAACACTTTGTCCATGAAATATAAGTAAACCTATAGAAATAGCTGTCAATGTTTTGAAGATGAATGAGTGTACCCTCCTTGGGGATGGACCATTTTATTTTTAGGGGTGGGGTGTTAGGCATTTTGTTTTAGCAAGCATGAATGTTTTTACCATCTTGAGGCTGTGCAAGAATTTTTTTTGTGATTTTTCCATACTTTTCTATACTTTATCTGTGTGTGAATTTTTTTTCTTGGTATTTGCCCCACCCCCCCCCCCCCCCCCCCCCCCCCCCCCCCCTCAAAAAAAAATGGTCCATCCTTTATAGGGTTCAGCAAATATAATTGAAGCAACTAGGGCATGGTGCATGACTATTGAAGCATGGTGTTGTACTGCATGGGGCCATACCCTTGCAGTATATAATCATATATGGGAAATAAAAAAAGAGATTTGGGGCAATAAAATTATTATATATTCAACTTAGTAAAAGTGAAACCTTTTAGGGCAATTTTAAGGTGTGCAGACCTCTTTTAAGCCTAACGACTTCAGGCAACCTTAAACGACAAAGGGCGACTTAAGGCGACTTTAGGCGACTTAAGGCGACTTTAGGCAACTTTAGGCAACTTAAGGCGACTTTAGGTGACTTAAGGCGACTTAAGGTCCCAGAGTAGGCCTTTGGTGTGTCGTGGGTGGCAACTAGTCCAGTTGAGGTATTGGTGTGTGTCAGTTGGTTTGGTGTAAAGATCGGTTATGATTTTGCCATTTTGTAGGATAACGTAGACGTCAAGAAAAGGTATGGCACTAGATGATACTGATTGTTCAAATTTGATGTGTGGATCGAAGTTGTTACATTGTTCATAAAACTGATTGAGTTTTATACGACCGAATGTCCACAGGAAAAAAATATCGTCGATAAAGCGGAACCAGATAAGAGGTTTGAGCGTAGTTTGGTCAGGCAGTTGTTCTTCTAAGTGTCCCATAAACAGATTGGCATATGTAGGAGCCATAAAAATAAAAAATTTTAAAATTTAAAATTTATACGAGAGTAGATATTCTTCTCCTCCTTTTGAATAAAGGTTATGCGCTGCATACACCAGGTTTATTATCAGAACTCAAGGTCGTTAATGTGATACTATACATTTTAAGGTCTTATTCTTTGGAGATTAGCAAATACGTGAAGAAGTAGCAAGGTCCGGCTGTTCTGCTGCCATGGATCTCTCCCTCCGATGCTTGGATGATGCACATCTAGTTTCAAGAGACTATGTATCTACTATTTCTACAATGATACATTGTAAAGAATAATTTTGGATGAGCTCTGGAGAAAACACTCCCTAAGTTATTAATTTTAATTGGCAGTCCATGGCTCCTGTCGTATGTGTTGTGCTTATAGATTTCTATTATATATATTAGCAATTTCTCCAAATAATTATCACTCAGCATCCATGAAATTAAAGCCAACATATTGCAATTTACTGTCTTTTATTGACCTACTGTCTGATTTTTGTTGTAATAATCCTGTTTTGCATAGCAGCGCAATCCAACCCCGCCCCTTTTTTGCTTTTTTCCGTTTTAGTTTTATTTTGTAAATAAGTAATGATATCAAAATGTTATCAAAAAAGGTCAAAATACTTATGAAACTGCCCCTTTAATGAAGGTTTGTAAATCCTTTTTTAGACGGTAGGGTCGTACCTCTCATAAACCTCTATTTTCATTGGCCGTTCTAAAACAGTACCTGCTATATTGTTTATAGGGATAGGGGCATTGTTTAGGTCATTCATCTATTATTTTGGTGAGCCAATAAAACAACTCGTTCAACGGAGGTACGAGATGACCCTTTTCAGAACAGCTACACTGTATCACTGATCCAGAATACTTATAGAAACGCTAATAAGCTTCATCGTACCGTTCTTTTATACACCTTATTCCAAAATGACGGCCATTTTATTGTTCTTTTATATCCTTGTAAATTAGTCCTCTTGGCTTCGTCAGCAGGTGCAAAATACAAAAGAATTTTCAAGCGAAAATGAGGCCAAGAGGGCTAATTAACATACATATAAAAGAATAATAAATCGGCCGCCATTTTGGAATAAGATGTATAGGTAAGATAAAATATTCACAGCAAAACTGTATGAATATTTTGAATGGCTCGCCTACAGTTCTGCCTCTCATATTTTCATCTGTTACCTTCTCTTCTCGGTATTAGTTTTACAAGATAACTATTCCTTTTTAACACGAAAAAGGGGAAAATTATTTTAAAATACACCAAAAAAAGTCCATGTGGGGACATAGGGGTTAATTCAGCCTTCAGGCGAGAAGAAATAAAAACTGATGAGTAAAAATGCCCAGCCGTAATACACAACTTTTCACTGAATGAATTGTTTATTATACGACAGCAATCTTCTCCTAAAACTGAGTTTTTGAAACTGTTTTTCCTAGCGCGCGGTCAGAAGAGTGTAATAACGTGTCATATTTGCACTCGTTTCGATGCGTATTTGCACTCTAGAATGCTTTGTCGAATAATAAGATAGCGTTATTGCTCACCATCTATTATTTATTAACTTCAATGCTAACTTTAAGTCGTTAATATTTCTTTAACATTTCACAATATAATTTTGTATATACTGTTCTATAAAGAAATGTAAAAATGGCATAATCAGACTTCCTCCTTAAACAAATCCGTTCATTCATTCGTTCATTTTGTGTTCTTTCGTAATTAACTTGATTACTTCCGCAGGTATCAAACTTCGCCGCCTTCGTTAATCAAATAACTATTTAATCCACAGATTAAGAGAATAACTGTTAGTAGGGATGTGATCACCGAAGTCGTATTCCCATTGAGCTGAAACGAGTCTCATTTTCCTCTGTGATACCAATCCCATGATCCGCTTTCCTGCACGAATCACCTCTTCCACCAATCATCATCACGGATCCGTCACCACTGCTCCAGTCACACCAGAAGAACAGGTAATAACTACTTTGAAGATTGCTGCTACAAGACGCTTGGCCGAAACCCCATGTAGATGATAACGTCCTCCAAAGTACGAATAACAGTACCCACGGCAACTGTTGCTGTTCCAAATGTTACCATTTCTGAAGTTACCGAAGCTTGTTATGAAGCTCCTGAAGGTACTTCCTCCAATAAAATTATAAGGAGTGTATAGAAGGTATGAATTTGAGCTGTCATCATTGCAGGTTATTTTGATATAATTGCCTTCAACAAGCCAGAATGCGGGTGATATCATGTCATAGTTTTTTGATGTACTGGTAACGCTGCCGTAACGTGTTGTTCGATCATGCCACCAGCTGCCGCTGTACTGCATCCAGTTTGCACTGTCAGCATTGGAGAAGCGGGAGATGAGAGTCCAGCCACCATTAGACATGTCACAATACACATTTAAATTGTAAGAGAAATGCGAGAAGTTAATCATAGTAGCGTTCAAACTCTTTAACAATGCATAGAGCTTAAAGATAAATGAGAAAATTATAAACCGTCAATGTTTTTTAATCTCTTCCCTCTGATTTATGTCGTTGTCTGTTACGTTTCTTAATAGTTTTCCATGCAGTTTTATGAATATTTAAAAATTCATTCTAACAATCAGACAGTACTTAATATATCATGGTAGTGGTATTCTAGAAGTTGTCGACAAACAAAAACCAAAGAGAGTACATTTGTCCAATCAAAGAGTCACATTCAACCCAATGAGCCAAACAAAAATTGAAACTAGATTTACATTTCCTTTCTATATATGGTTTAGTTTTCACAATCCGAAATAGTTTTACCAGCTAAACAAAGCGCTGAGTTAATACTTACTTGGAAAGAAGAACCCCCGAAATTTATTTAGTATTATCCATTCCAGGTTCGCCCGGCTGAATAGTGGTTTTGGCAAGACGACGCTGCAGAAGCTATGGAAAATAAATACTCCGTAAGATACGAACTGTTAAAAACCGCCATTAGCTACACTAACGCTTTTTTAGACTGAGATATATGTACGAAGGGACCGTCCCTGAAATACTGTGATCACGTCCATGGACTGTTTCAGTAAGTGGAGTATACGGTGTGTTAATTTCGTCTTTCAATGAATTTCAAGCTGTTTACATCAAAGTTTCCGTCATTTCTACAGAGAAATTCCCGTGTTTTTTATGGACTTATTTGCTTCGATAAATGTTTATACAAGGAATCAAAGCTTGTGATTTTGAAGAAGAATGTTAATTTGAAAGAAGGCAATCAAGCTCTGTTGGGTTGCATTAGCGACTGGGAAGGAACGCTCCAAGAGTGGAAATTCAAAACAATTTTGTAAAATATTGAAATTACCGGTTGCTTCAAATAATAGCGAAGCTCTGCTTGCTGAAGGCCCGCGCGGAGCCCCATACTCATAGAACTAAAGGTTGTGACTTAAATGGATACTCCAAAATCAGATTTCTGAGCCCGCGAGAATGAGAACCCCCCACCAAACCAATGTTTTCACTGAAACCGCTGATCCAAACCTGATTTTGGAGTATCCATTCTAGTCACAACCACAACTAAACCTATGCCCGTCATTTTTCATGGTCATGGCTAGCGGAATGTTTCGCGGGCGCGCGTGTGCCGCCCGTGCGCCCGTGTTGGACAGGGTTAGTTCACGGGCGCGTATTACGTCGCAAAACATGCGCGTATGACGCCACACAACATCCAAGATGTTTGTTTTCATTACGGATTTCACAACCAAACAAGAGGCTCCCAGCAGCCTATACTCATGCGCATGCGTAAGTAAGTTAAGAAGATGATAAGAAGATAAGAAGATGATAAGAAGATAAGAAGATGATAAGAAGATGTCCGACATGGCGAAGAGTACTCCTTTTATTCAGTCATCGTTCCTGCAAACCACGTTGTTTACTATTGATTGTTTTGGAAATGAAGGCTGTACCACAATGAAGGGAATGATTCTTCTATGTCTTAAATATACCAAACATGAACATTGCTAATGTAAGTAGGGTTACTAAAATGTGGTTGTTGTTCATCGTGGTGTGTAAGGTAGGTAAACGCTTTTTTTCGTTTGTCTCACGATGGAGTCACTTTGAGATGTTGATCGCGACGTTTCGACTGCTATTACTGCTAGTCTTCATCAGGCGATGAGGTCGATTGGTTACGTGTCGCTTATGTAGCACGTTCGCTTGTTGCTATTGGTGCATTTCGATCCTCATTATTATTCCGAAAAGATGTTGTTCCCTCTCCGGTCCGATTTGATATCGGTCGGCTGTTATGCTTCTTGATTGTAGGCATTCACGCTTCAGGAATTTCAATTCCACTATCTCTGTTGATGTTATTAGGATGAAGTCTTAGACCTCCCTGTTTCTCCGATATACACTTTGCCGCATTCGCAAGGAATCTTGTAGACAACACTGTCCTGTTTATTAGAGTCGAGGACGTCCTTAGGTCGTACTAAGTGTGACCTGAGGGTTGTGTCAGATTTGAAAACAGTGCGTGCGCGTACGCCTTGTTGTTGTAGGCAGCGGCGAAGAACCTCTGATACATCTTTGATATAGGGCAATACTGCAGTAGATTTAAAATCCTGCGTGGATTCCTTCTTTGTTGTTGGTCCTTTCGTTTTTGTGATTTTTTGTACAAACGAGGATGGATATCCGTTAGAAACAAGAACCGACGACAAATGCTTCTTTTCGTTGGAGATAACTGATGGTCTAGTAATGAGGTGTTTGGCTCGGTCATACAGACATTTCACAATACCACGCTTAACTGACTGCGGATGGTGTGAATCATAGGCCAGGTATTGATGAGTAGGTTTCCTATATACACTGGTAGTGAGAAGGCCGTTTGAGTCCCTTGTAACTGACGTGTCTAGGAAAGGGATAGTGTTGTCTTTCTCTGTTTCCATGGTAAAACGAATGGTAGGCTGTTGGTTGTTGAGGTGTTGCAAGAAACCGTCGACATTGCTTTGATCTAATATGGTAAATGTGTCATCTACATATCGCTTCCAGATCTTAGGTTTATATGGCGAAGTTGCTATTGCCTGTTCTTCAAATTCTTCCATGTAGATGTTAGCTATAACCGCAGAAACTGGACTCCCCATGGCTGCTCCGTCTTTTTGTTCGTAAATCGATCCATCGTACTGGAAATACGTAGATCTTAAAACGAAATTCAAGAGGTCGGCAATCTGTGTTGGTGTTAGCGTTGTGCGGTCAGCAAGGCCGGGATCATTCTCTAGTTTTCGCAAGGTTGCCTGTACGGCACCTTCTATCGGCACATTGGTAAAGAGTGATTCTACGTCAAAAGATACCATGACCTCGTTGTCCTGTATTTTTTCGCGGCTAATGGTGGACACGAAATGAGTAGAGTTGGCAACTGCATAGTCTGATTTACCTGTCAGTGGGGACAGGATATCTGCTAAGTAAGCAGACAAATCATAAGCGAAAGTATTGACACATGATACAATAGGTCTTAAAGGTATGTTGGTCTTGTGTATCTTAGGTAAGCCGTATATTCTAGGTGGTTGTTTGTGTCTAGGTCTGATCTTGTTATAGACAGTTTCTGATATATGTCCATCTCGTTTCAAATTAAGGAGCTTGTCAGTTAATTTACGGCTCAGACGCTCCGTTGGGTCTTTATTAAGGAGCTGATATGGACCTGTCTCAATCAGTGTTTTCATTTTTGTCATGGTAGGTGTCAGTGTTTAGGACTACGCTAGCACGACCTTTGTCTGCTGGTAGAATCATAATAGAGTCGTCTTGTTTTACGTTCTTAAGGGCATCTTGCATTTCCTTCGTGATGTTAGGCTTAGGTGGTTTAGCCTGTTGGAGAACGTTGTTTACGGATCTTCGTACAGTGTCTGCTTGTTCAGAGTCGAGCGTTCTTATGGCTGACTCCACTTTAGCGACTATTTCAGTAGCTGGAATGTTAGTTGGTGTTACTGCGAAATTTAACCCTTTCTGTAGTAAGGACACCTCAGCATCGCTGAGAGACCGTGAGGATAAATTGATTACCCATTTGTAAGTAGGGTTGTAGGAGACGCTGTCGTGACACTTGAGTAACGCTCTTTTACCGGAAGTAAAACCGGAAGTGAGAGTAGCCGGAACTCACTAAACAGGAAGTGTAGTGGCAAAGCTATTAACCGGAAGTGTACAATTTAAAATATGCGTGCATAAATTTGCATGCAAAATCGCGACACAAAAAATAAAAATAATAAAAATAACAAGAAAAACGGAGCCGAAACCTTACCTCATGCCGCTTCGCGCATGAGTAAAAAGCGGAGATTTAAAGAATTTCCAAGCAAGCGAGGGACTTAAAGGTAAAACAGATGACATGTTTCGATGTGAATTTATGTTGATGTTGATATGTTGATATTGACTTTTTCTTTGTGTTCTCGCTAGTTTTGGAGAATTGTTTAAAAGACGTGCTCAATTCAATTCAGTTGTTTTGATTTCTTTCGTCGGAGACATCTCGGCCTCGATGACAACAATACTTCAACAACAATACTTTATTTATTTACTCATTATTTTTTACAACTATATTTTAAAAATACCTACACACATTTTGAACCAAGTACTAATAATTTAAATAGTTAATATAATTTTGAGTCTGGGAGCTAAATTAACGGGTGAGTTTTCTAGTTAGCCCCCAGCCACAGTTTGTTAAACTTTTACAGCAGGTGAAAGAATTAAAAGAAGTGAAAATATTTACAGTGAAATAATTTAACAATATGATGTTAGAAAAACATAACAGAGGAGACAAATTATTTGTGTTGTTCTGACAATAGATAACATTTTAAATTTTCGAAAAGAGGAATACATTTAGATCCTTTAGGTCAGATGGGAGATCTTTCCAGACGTCAATTGCTACAAAACAGATTCTTTGTTTGCCTATAATTGTTCTTACTCCTGATTTATTTAACAAATCGACCGCATTTTTCCATGGTCTATACTCTCATCGACCATAGAAATGACGTCATAAAATGTTCAAAACTCAAGTGGAACCACGAGCCGTTAGGCGAGTGGTTTCACTGCCAAGTTTTGAACATTTTATGGCGTCATTTCTATGGTCGATGAGAGTATAGACCATGGAAAAATGCGGTCGATTTGTTTTTTTACAATAACAAACTTGAATAACTGCGAGCGCCGAGCGAACGAGTTTGCGGGAATCATTTTAGAAAATCAAGATAAACAACCTAACACTGACAAACTGCTGCAAAATGTTTTTTGCGTGGGGAATAATTAAAGCCTTAACTTTTTATGTGAATAAATTATGTAACGAAAAAGGCTCACACAAAAATTCTCTTCAGCTTAAATCATCGCTAGAATCTTTTAATATAAATTTTAACACAGCAAAACAAAGAGCCGTTATTCGGCAAAGTTTAGAGAACCACGCTCGGCGATAATCGCAAAATAGAGCACAATAACCTCACACAAAGTCAAATATAACATTACTAGGCACAGTTTACAAAGCTAACCTTTTTCAAATTTGAAATATCTTCGAATAATCAGATGAATCTTTGCTCCAAGTTGTTTTCGGCTCAGTTTTAGTTCTTTCGGGCGCCGGCGACTGATTCCGTGGATTTTCCCGTGAAACTACGACAAGTTGTTTGTCCTTTTTGCTTCGCACTTAATTCCAGGCAAGTTTAGCTGATTGTAAATTAAATTTAACTGACGAGAGAGCATTCTTTTCATTGAAGAATTGCAGTTTTAAGTGCATTTTTCACTGTTTGAAGAACTCGTAGCGCCAAAAGTTTGACAAAACTTACCGCGTTGCGTTACCTGTTACGTCATTTTCATGGTCTATACTCTCATCGACCATAGAAATGAGCCAATCAGCGCGCGGGAATTCACACAGTTATTGTAAAAATAGGTTTTGATTGGCTGCATACCTAGTATTATAGTTATGTACAGTGTTGGCATATTTAAAAATGTTTTGAAAAATGTTTGGTAATAATCCTTTGTGCCATAGGTGCGTAAATTTAAGTGCATGCAAGACGTAAACGTTATGTACTGTTAGAATATCTAATAAATTTAGTAATGGTTTAGCGCTTTCCATTTCTTTGCCATAAGATGTTGCAAAGAATATTAATCTAATTACGTGATTTTGTTTAATTTGAACTTTTTGAAGATGTGATTTGTAGGCGCTACCCCATGCTAAGATGGCATAAGATATATATGGATATATTTGGTTGTAATAAATTTGTTTAAGCTTATTAATAGAAAGGTAGTGTCTTAGTTTGGATATAATTCCTGTATTTCGTGATATTCGTGAGCAAATATAAGAGATACGATTTTTCCGAGATACAGTCATCAATCATGACTCCTAAATATTTAATACAATGTTTTCGTTCCAAAGAATGACAGGAACCATCCTTGCTCCTGATTTGTATGTCAATAGCCATATCTTTTTTCCTTGCAGATTTAACAATCATGAAATTTGTTTTTGCCATATTTATAGCGGAGCTCTTGCCAGGCCGAAGGCCTGGCTGCGCAGCCCCATACTCATAGAACCTACGCCCGTCATTTTTCATGGTCATGGCCAGCGGAATGTTTCGCGGGCGCGCGTGTGCCCTCCCTCCGGATCCGCCGTCGCTCCGTCGCGCAGGATTAGCTCGCGGGCGCGTATGACGTGGCAAAACATGCGCGTACGACGTCATGTTGAAACCAAAGCGAGGCTTTGTTTTTCGCGCGGTTACATGGCCGAATGTCACTTCAGCTAGAAAAACACTTTGATGTTTTGCTGTGAATTTACTAAGCGGAGTAAACCGTTTAAATTAAAGGCGTTATTTCCCTGAATATTTCGCGGTTTGCTACTCAAGACAAGGATACTAATTAAGGGATACTCAGAAGCCGCTTTAGTGGAAAAAGACGAGCTTTCAGGGATAAAATCTTGCTTCGAGGAACTTCATGTATTACGTTTTTATCAATGCGGGAGATGTTTGTTTTCTACGGATTTCAGAACCAGAAGCGGAGATTTGAATTTCCAAGCGAGGAACTTAAAGGTAAAACAGATCACAGTTTTCGATGAGAATTTATGTTGATATGAATCTGTGAGTGACTTTTTATTGATGTTATTGTTAGTTTTGAAGAATTGATTTTAAAACGTGCTTAAATTCAGTTGTATCGATCTCTTGAATTTCATCGAAGAAAGCTTGAACTCGATGAGCTATAATTAAATGGTATGCGTTTTGCTTTTAAACGTAAACTAATCGAGATTTGAATAAATGTTTTCGAAAGAAGATTGTGTTGTCCATTTTTATGTGTTTGTTCATTCATTAGATAGATTGAAAAGCGATTTTATGTAAACAAAACAAGACTTTGATTTTATAGTACAGTTCTATCTTCACTCGCATCGCCTTATGCAAATCTGTTTGTGTATTTTTGCAATTTTTGATTTTCAAATCAGTTTCTCGGGCAATTTTTGACAAACAAAAACTGTATTTTATTCGGAAACTAGTGGTACTAGTTATTCTAGACAGAGAAAAGTTGTTTTTGTGAACTTTTGTACGGTCTATAAAAATGTACTGTGCAGACGGTCGCGTAATACTGTTTTTGAGAATTGCTAAAATTGAAAATAGCCCGTTCGTCAATCTTAATTCTTGTGCTTCCAACCTTTCACCTTAGTTAAGTCTCACCTCAGTTAAGTTTCACCTTAGTTAAGCTTGTTCAAAGTGCGATGCTGTTAGGCTTGGGCTATATATAAATTAGATAATTTATTAATATCACACCATTCCTTAATTTTTGTTAGTTCTGAATTCATTATATTTTCAAGAGTTTTCAAGTTATTCGCAGGAGCAAATACATTTGTATCATCTGCAAAAATTTCGAAGTTCAGGTTATAGAGCAATTTGGTAAATCGGTTATATAAACTAAAAATAATAGGGGGCCTAATGTGCTTCCCTGTGGGATTCCGCAGATCATTGTTTGTTTTGGGGATTCAATATCTCCCAATGTAACATATTGCTTTCTGTTCCAAAGATAACTACCAAACCATTTTAAGGGAAGCCTTCTAATTCCATAGGTTTCTAACTTTTTAAGTAATATATCGTGATTTACAGTGTCGAATGCTTTGGAAAAGTCAAGAAAAACACCACAGGTGTACAAATTGTTGTCTATTGCTCATTTTCTAAGATTATCCGTAATTTCTGTTATGGCTTGAGTAGTTGAGTAACCTTTTCGAAACCCAAATTGAAATTTATAAAGAATGTCACGTTTTTCAATGTAGTTTATAAGTTGTTTGTATATACGTTTTTCAAATATTTGGGTAAAGGCTGACAACGTTGAGATCGGACAATAATTTGTAGGATCGGTTGTTTCCCCTCCTTTTTCAACAGTTACCTTGGAAATTTTTAAGATGTCCGGTACAATGCCCTGGAGCAAGGATTGGTTAAAACTTATTGTTGAAAAACTCCTTTAATGTACTTATTGGGATCAGCATTAGTTTGCGGAAGTTTTTCTGCAAGATCGCGGCCAACGCGTATTAAGTTGATGTGCAATGCTAGCTTTATCGTCGTAGCATTTAGTTTCATATAATAATTTTGTTATTGTTGTTTGGTTGTTGTTCTTTTTCCCATTTATCCCATACCAATTAATTTCGATGTTGCTTTTAAATTGGCGCTATTTAAGTCAAATTGATTTCTAAAATAACTCTTTTTTGCTGCCTCTTTAATTTTGTTTAACTTATTACTATAAGTTTTATATAATTTAACTTTGTTTAAGTCTTTACTAAGAAAATGTGTTTTGAAAAGGTTTTGTTTATGTTTTATACTAGTAAGAATGGCAATGGATATCCATGGTTTATTTAATTCTCTATTTTCGAATTGCCCATAATACACTTTGTTTGCCCCCCAAATTTTGCATAAACTATTGTTTTGAAATGCTCTTGGGAATATGCAGTCCTCCCAAGAGCATTTACAAACAATAGTTTATGCAAAATTTGGGGGGCAAACAAAGTGTATTATGGGCAATTCTAAAATAGAGAATTGTTTCGCTTGTTTGTTCAATAATCTACGTAACGGTGCATGCTTATCAGAAATTGATCAGAGCAGCTCAATGACAGTATTCATGCTTTCACTGACATCGATGAGCTATAAATGGTTCGCGTTTTGCTTTTAAACATAAACTTATCGAGATTTAAATAAAATTTTTCGAAAGAAGATTGTGTTGTCCATTTTTATGTGTTTGTTCATTCATTACTTAGGTTGGAAAGCGATTTTATGTAAACAAAACAAGACTTGGATTTTATAGTTCTAAACTTCACTCGCGTGGTCTTATGCAAATATGTTTGTGTATTTTTTGCAATTTTGATTTCCAAATCAGTTTAATTTCTCGGACGATTTTTTATAAGCAACAGGTGTATTTTTTTTGGAAATTAGTCGTACTAGTTATTCTAGACGGAAAAAAAGTTGTTTTTGTGAACTTTTGTAGGGTCTAAATGCACTGTGCAAACGGTCGCGTAAGTCTGTTTTTGAGAATTGCTAAAATTAAAAAAATATCCCGGTCGTCAATTTTATTCTTGTGCTTCCGACCTTTCACCTCTGTCAGTTAAGTTTATGATCGGCTTTCTGTTCAAAGAGCGACGCTGTTAGGCTCAGCATATCTATATATATTAGTGCTCCATGTGAAAGAATAATAGTGCTCCATGTGTCATGAATATTTTGATATATAGTTTGCAAAACATATTTGCAACACGTACCTTGGCATCGTTCTCCTCCATAAGAACTGGTAGATAAACAAGTGAAATTGTATATACCATCAACGCACGCCCCACCGTTCTGACAAGGGTTGGACTGACACTCATTTGTTTCTGTCAATCAACAGATTTACAGGCTGTTATTATTACGTTCTCACAATGATTGGACTAACACCCATTTGCCTCTGTGAAACAATAGATTTACAGACTGTTACTATTACGTTCTCAAAAGGATCGTACTCTTATTCCATTGTGCTAAAAAAACAAAGGAGATTGAGTATATTTTAACTTTTATCACGGTAAATCAGCATTCTATTACATACTAGGACTTTAATAGGTTTACAATCCGTGAATAAATAAAAATAGTTAAATGTATAACGTCCATGCGGGACTAAACTTGCACGCTAAAGAATATTATGGCATTTTTAGGAAAGGCCTACTTCAACCCCAATAACATTTTTCCAGAGGTTCTCTCTCCGGAAAACTGGTAAGTACTCCTGTCCTATCGAGTGGAAAAAAACCTCGAAGTATATTAAGTTAACATGGCGTCGTTTTAATACGAATCATTTAAGGTCATAGGAAGATTTTAATGTATTTTTTTTTTGCTGTTCAACGACATAAAAAAAGAAAAGAAAAGATGATACATTTATATAGCGCACTTTCTATGTGAAAGATATTCAAATGCGCTTTACAACACTTCGGGGGACTTTGCCAGACTGCTAACTCAGTTTACAATTAATTTCGAATGGTGACCTCATAACTTAAAAAGAGCAGACCAGAGATCGATATCGAGGACTACATCCCCTACTCTTTACGAAGAGTGCTATGGGATCTTTAACGTCCCCTACAGGAAGGACAACTGACAAATGTAGGAGACAAGGCCAACGGCTTAACGTCACCGCCCAATGACGTTTCCAAGCTAGAGTAATTTACAAGTGTAGCCAATGTTTCAAAGGTTGAAAACAATAGCAACACTTGTAAAAGATTTATTGACCCCTGATTTTTGGTCCGGCCGAGGTTCGAACCCGCGAACTCCCGCACTGTACTCCGGTGCTCTACCAACTGAGCTAACCGCCTTATTATCATATAACAACAAAATGAAGACTGTGAGAGGTTTAACCCTCGGACGAACACGCAAACTTTTTCCCCACCGTGGTACAAGCGGGGTATACCCAAGTGGGGGGGTTGCAACACCCTCCTCCCCCCTGGGGTTTTGCGATGTTGCAATATTTCGGAAATATTTTACATCTAATAGATAGCCCGCGATGTGTTCTACAAGATAAGGTAAATTTTATGGGTTGGGACGCTGCTGGGGTCCGTGACGTCATCCAAAATGGCCGCCAAGACGGCCGCCATCTTGGATTTTACTAAAAATTCATATTTATCGGGAAAATGGGGAAATTGCAAATATTGTTTGCTAGAGTTGCAAAATAACATACAATTAAACATTTTGATGCTTTTGGTAGCATTTAATATGTTTTTTCACTGAAAAAAGGTGAAAAACACGCCTTTTTATTCAAAAATGGCTTGACCACATGTTACGTATGACATCATATCTCGTTACCATAGCAACCGGTTGTCGCCAAACTTTATCAAAATGTGTCGACTGAAAACGGCATGTGCTAATCTTAAATGGTCTTGAAAATATCGGAGAAAAACCTTGGCATTTTAAAAACCTTGGCATTTTAAAATTTCATGACATACACCTATTAGAACTTGGCTTATTCATGTATTCCTATCAAAACCATACTCTTCCTTTAAAATTTTATTGTAAATTTACCTTACAGAGACAAATTCATTCATATAATACGAGGAATTCCTACGCTTTTCGTCTACCTTTCTGTCGGACTAATATCAAACAATTTTCCGTTTTTTACCAAGGACCCAAATTTTACAACTCCTTATCTAATGAGATCGTGAACTCGTCCTCCCCTGCCTCCTTTAAAAAAGCAATTGAGACGTTTATTTGTAATAAATATTAGTAATCTTATATAAATGTGTCAAAAAGTATCCGTCGTCATGTTCTTATTTTGTTAATGTCATCTTACAAAACTGAAGCTGAGGAGGCCTAATTAACATAAGCTTCATAGTTTCTTTTAGGCCTTCTCGCCATTGTTATCTCTATTCTTTTCATATTAATGTGTTATTGTAGTATGGCCAATAAAATAAAATAAAATAAACCTTAACCAAACCCACCCCCCCCCCCCCCACCCCCCTTGTACGTACGAGGGTTAATGGCAAAATTGACTTATTTCGTTCACTGTTCGGTTCCAACAATTCATTTGGTCTCTCTTGTTTTTCCCTCGTCGTTGTTGCTGTTCTCAGCCAATAACCGGCTGTTTTATTTTGTTCCAGTGCATGTATTTGATCATTGCTAGGGTCCCATGCCAGTGTAGTAAGTTAATGTTTGTTATTTTACTAATAGAACTCGATGTTATTTGTTTCTTATTTTAGTCAGATTTAGTGAAGCCAAATAGTTTACTACTTTTGTGCTACTGTGCGTTGAACGCAATTATTAATCTATGATAACTACTAGTAGTTGGACTAATTACGTTCTAAGACATCCCTTGAACAGTTCTTTGAACCAACTCTTGGTAATAAACTCTAGTAAAATATTCATAAAAAATTTGATTCGCATTCTATTAAAAGACCACATTTTTATAAGCTGTGTGACGGACGCAGAAAGGTACAACGAGAAGGGTGTCATTGTTTGTTTGTAGCTGTGGTTATACTGTGCAGTGCTAGTAAAATAACACGAGGTCACCATTTCCACCTGAGAAACCTAATCTGTCAATAAGCGGTCTAAAACGGTTACCGTATGTACTGAATAAAATGCCGCCCTCGAATAAGCGCGGCAGCCCTGTGCAACACGAATGCGGCGGTTTTTTTACGCCCTTGAGTTCATGAGCAGAGATTATTCGAATAGTATCCAAGTAAAAATGGTAAAATATTATGTTTCGCTTTAAATTAATTTATTTCTATGCCTTCTTTTTTCTTCTTTTTTTAAGAAAAAGAGTAGTTACGTTTTTTTAAACAATATAGAAAGAAAATAGAAAATAGAAAGAAAATCAACTCAGACGAATATAAATAAGCAAATAAGCAAATAAGCAAATAAGCAAAGATAAACAAGCAAAGCTGGTTTAAAAAACTCGGGATATGAACAATAAATTTCACACAATAAATTCCCATCGTAAAATGTGATTTATTTTACATTTAAGTCATTCGACTGCTTGGAAATTCGTTAAACTCCTCAGAACTCCTCCTAAGAGCTCGAGCCAACCCGTAAATAAGAAATGCGAACTCGTAACGCAATATTGCGGTGAGCTTATGTTTACACACAGACACAGTTCAATATATATTTTTTTTAATTAAACGTAAGGATTTTTGACAAACGCTAAAAGAAAAATACAGTACATCACTTTCATAATGTTCAGGCCGAAGAAGAAAGAAAAAAAAAAGGACGGCACGAGCGAGACTTGAACCTGGAACCTTTTAGTCTCCTTTGCAGCCGTTATTAGGGCTCGTCACGCGTTGGTGGGGGAGGTGCATTGCGTGACGAGCACTAACAACGGCTGCGTAGGAGACTAGGGGCCTTTCGGCCCTTAGCGAAACATTCCGCTAGCCATGACCATGAAAAATGACGGGCATAGGTTCTATGAGTATGGGGCTCCGCAGCGTGCCTTCGGCCCGCGAGATCTCCGCCATAAGAAAACGTTCTATGGCCACTAGCTGTTTCAAAAAGTGGAATGTTCAACATTTATGAGTTTCTGGTGCTACGACCGCTCACTTCGGATCGCTTAATTAATTTCGAGGACAGGTATTCAGAAGCATGGCCCGTCATACATTTAAAGGCCATCGTGGCGCTTCTATAATATAGTTGACTTTCTACAGGAAGCCAATTGAGCTCCTTAAGGAGAGGCGTAATATGGTCACAATGCGGCAAGCAAAGTTCTGCACATTTTGTGTTTACTACATGTTGGCCACGTGATCCTCTGATCACGTGACTCTTGAAAACGAGGCTAGAGTTTAGCTTAATTTCTTGAAGGTAATTTTATACAAGTCCTCGAAAAAGAGTTAAAAGCTGTAATTATTTACTTTTAGAATATGAAAACAGAGCAAGTGAATGAATTTTAAGTTATCGTAACATCCACGATCGGCTTTGGTCACGTGACTTCTACTTATATTGTCCTCTTGACTGGCCATCCTAAAACGCATCTCGATACTGGTTGTACAAATTGAATAGGAATTGAAGTCATTGACTAAAATCCTGGATGATATCAGACTCCCACAGGTCGCTGGCAAGTTCATGTCTTGATGTAAGTATCCTCAGAAATCTGCTGCGACAGTATTATTCTTGATATTTGACATCTGCCCCGTCCTACAGAAAGAAGAAATGGAATTTTTCATCAGATATTAAAAAATAATAATAATAATAATACAATGCTCAAAGATGCTAAACCATTTTACTGTACCGTACCATTTACTGCTCTTGGTTTCCGATAGTATTGGCATTATTTTGGCAGCAGCTGTCTGTAGGTTTCTCAGCAGCATGTGGTGTTCTGTGAACGTCTTCCATGACGTTTTCTTGCTATGGCCAGCAAAGTAGAAGACGGTATCACAGCCCGTTATTGCGTGAAAGGAGAGAATGCTTTCCACCTCAGGTATTGATTGTTTTGGATTCTCTCGAATTGTATGGATTGGCAGATACTTTGGCTTCTTAGACGTTCCAGCTCTCATCCACAACTGCTTGCATCTCATTCTGTCCAGGTGCGAAACTAGTAGGAGAAATACGTCCGTGTCTTGACTTGCAGTGACAATGCACTCTGCATTTGAGTGTACACAGTGGAGAATCATTCGAGTTTCGGCCTCTTCATGGAAACTAAGAGCGCTGGTGTCGATGTTTGGGTGGGAACACTTGACTGTATCTTCTTCCTTGAATCCGCCGCCAGCAATGATGAGTTTATCAACTGGGGCTCCTGCAAGAAGCTTTTCTGAAAGGAAGCGTGCTAAATCTGCTTTATTTGCGTCAAGAGCGAGAAAGTTAGACCTGTCCAGTGCTTAGGGAAAGGGAAGGTGCCATCTTCAATTACCCTAAACTTCTAATTGGTGCATGGCCTCTGGAACGCTTCTTTCTGCCATGGTTGCGCACTTGATTGATGTTTCTCTGTATCTGTCAAATGTTAAGTCTATTCGATTAAAATCCTTTCCAGAGAAAAGAACAGCTTCCACAAATTTTTCGGCGAAATCGTAAAATATGTTGCACTCTGAAGGTCTTCCAAAAGCCATGACTAATGCCTGACCATCTACTATCAATGTCGATCGTCCTGCGACTGGTGTGACCCGAGGACGTTCCAATCCTCTTGACAGTAGTTCTATCATTACTGACTTATTTCCAGTGCGCAGCTGACTGTTTGTATCTGCGATAGCGAGGGGAACTGTAGTTAATTCATGGCTAAGGATTTGTGGCAAATCTACTTTCCTGCCAGCATCATACGCTGTAATGATGCGTTAAAGAATACTTCTGTCGGCTTTGATGGCAGCAGACTTCTCATTCTCTTTCTTTTCGGCTTCATAAAGAGAAGAAAATGTGAGCGCTTTATTTGGGCAAAGGATCCCTGAGCTTCTTATGATTTCCATCTTCTTCCGGTGCCACAAGCCTTTCCTTCACAAAGGTCGCCAGCTCCTCCTGCCCAAGGTTGTTAGCTTGAAGTAGAGACTCTTCTATCTGCGTTGTTGCCATGTCTTTGGTGACCATGTTCTGCAACCTTTCAGGTACCGTTGGCTGTTCGTTTACATTGAAAATGTTTACTTGATGTAGTAACTCGATCACTTTTCTCTCATCAAAATTATCCCGCAGTTTCCTTGACGGGTTAGACTCATTGCATGTTATCTCGTCTTCATCATTGACATGTTACATCTTCCTTGTTAAGGCAGCAATATGCGCACGAAGGTTATATATATGACAAAGTCCATCTAAACAGTGCCAATGTCGTCCTTGTAATCCCAACTATTCCTCCGCCCCTCTTTCCCGTACCATTAAGCCACTCTTGACTTTGATCGGGATCAACTTGATTAAATCGTCGAGGTGAACCTTTCACGACCCAATTTCCTTTGTCAAACTCTGTTTGGACCTCTTCTGGAAGCTGCATCAATTGCGCAAGGTACACAGGACCCCATCGAGCGTAATTGGTGTGATCGTACCAATGAAAGAATGGCAGCATCTTGCCAAAGGCGTAAAGGTGTAAGCCCCAATTCCCCTCTCTTTGAACTCTGATCAACAGGAATAGGATGCGGACCATATCCATGTACTGCAACCAGAAGTTGAAATTAGGATTCTTCCCCTTCTTCACGGCGATGAATGATGAAAGAAGGTTGCGGTATCTATCAGATGCCAGCAGGTCAAGCAGGTGCACTCCCTCCTCATTGGACTGGAGAGAGTTCAGCGACGATCAGGTCATTTACACTAGCCAAACGCAAGGAAAGACTGTGCTCGCACTTTGCTCCCTTGGGGATCTGTTGACTCATTTTAAAAGTTGTTACTGAACACAGTATTTGTTTGTTAGGCGTTTCTTCGTGTTGACAAAACATGCATAGTTTCCAATCGGTTGGGAGAGTTCTGCTGCGAAGTGCTGAACTTGCAGTTAGTCCAGGTGGCGAAAGCTTATCTGAAGAATCTAGTGACGTTCTTAATCTACTTATCTTACCCTAACCAGTATACTGTGCATAGCAGCTCTTGTGCCAGTGTAATTCTTCTGCTTGGTTCGTGTCAGTCGCATTTAAGATTCTGTCGATCGTTTCTGTGTTGGCAGTGTCTCTCAATTTTCTTCGCTCGTCAGATGATTCCTTCAATGAACGCAAACCTTGCTCTGCACTGAAAAGGATATCCTTTTTTGACCCCTGACATATAATACATTCACTTAGAGAAGGAATAGGCGCTGATCTTTTAAAACTCGCCCGTTCTTCCATGATTTACATGCTACCTTTCTGTTAACGTCATCTACCATGGAGTTCTCGCAGTCAACTAGTTCGAATTAGCAGCAAGGCAACTTTGCTTTGGCCGACCGAGACAGTAACGCGGGAGATGTAACTTACACCTTTTGAATGAAACTAAGCTATTAATGAATGAAAGAGTCTTACTCTTAAGCAAAAAATCAGAACTTATTGATTCTTCTACTTTAGAAGTCTTAAAATTGGCGGCTGTGTTTGTTTTTTAACCCGTGAATATACGCGCATGCGTAATGAACGGGTTATCGGTAACGGCGACTGATATGCAAATGAGTCACTCGCTCACTCCCTCCATCAGCTGTAAACTTAGTGGCGTAATGCTTTGTTACGAATGCGTTTTGTAACAAGAACAGCGTGAATCCAGCGATAACAATAACTGAATTGGTGTAAACGAATATAAACAACAATAAGCTTAAAGATGTTTCGCATTTGGAGTCTTTAACGCAACGTTAAAATCGATCTAAAAGGAATTTTCAACTGAGACACGCGTTTTGATGGTTATCTACTTTCAAGTAATAAAATTTATCCTATTTGAAGTCAGTGGTCACGGTGGTCGAGAGGTGTAAAGCGTGGACTTACAGTCGAAAGGCCCCGGTTCGAATTCCGCTCGGGCCGTTCAATTCTTCTTCGTTTTTTTTTTTTTTTCTTTCTTCTTCGGACTGAACATTATGAAAGTGATGTACTGTATTTTTATTTTTTTGCGTTTGTCAAAAATCCTTACGTTTAATTTTAAAACAAGAGGCTCCTGGTAGCCTATACTCATGCGCATGCGCAAGTTAGTTTCATGATATATTTTAAACATGATAAGATGTCCGACATGGCGAAGAGTACTACTTTCATTCAGTCATCGTTCCTGCAAACCACGTTGTTTACTATTGATTGTTTTGGAAATGAAGGCTGTACCACAATGAAGGGAATGATTCTTCTAAGTCTTATATATACCAAACATGAACATTGCTAATGTAAGTAGGGTTGTAGAAGACGCTGTCGTGACACTTGAGTAACGCTCTTTTACCGGAAGTGAGAGTAGCCGGAAGTCACTAAACAGGAAGTGTAGTGGCAAAGCTATGAACCGGAAGTGTACAATTTAAAATATGCGAGCATAAATTTGCATGCAAAATCGTGACACAAAAAATAAAAATAATAATAATAAAAATAATAACAAGAAAAACGGAGCCGAAACCTTACCTCATGCCGCTACGCGCATGAGTAAAAAATATTGAACCGTAACAGAGTGAAAACATAAGCTTACCGCATTGCGTTTAAACGCGTTACGCGTTTCAAATTTACGGGTTGGCTCTAAGGAGCCTTTGATCGTATTCCGATCCGTTTATTCAATTTTGCTATAACAGCACGATTCCACCGTGCATCAGACCGGAAGGCATTTGAATGGGTTTTTGCTCTACGCGTGGCCGAATAAATAAGTAAAATAAAACAATGCAATTTTTAAACACTCTTTTTCATCAAATCAGAAGGTACAAGTTAAAAAGGAACTTTAGAGTTAAATGTTAAAGCTCAAATTTTAAAGAAAGAAGTATTTTCTTAATTCAAGTTACGGTAGCCATGGTAGACGTGTATAATGAAACAAATGAGGCCTACAGACGACAATTTTCAATCTGCCGTGTCTAAATTGAGCAGCCATTATAAAATTATATTTTAAAGACTGAGAAAATTATAATAAACCGTATTGAAAAAAAAAAGTTTCGAAACTAGTTTTTGAAACAGCAAAGCAGTTTGGCCTCGTTTCCATGCCCGGCATTTGGTTCCATATATTTAAAGCCAGATTTAATAAAAATCAAAATCAAGCTTGGTAAACAAGATTTTCGTGTTCAGCGCATAATTTTCACTGAGAAAAGTCTGTTTACCACCTTTTCCTCGAGTTTGCCGCTAGAAGTTTTAACAGCAGCCTTTTCTTAAAAGTTGTCCCAGTCTATAAGTATATCTATTCATTGACGAACTGGGTCTAAATGAATTGCAACATGAACAAAAAGGCAGCATAACTTTTCTCAAGTTCTCGTATTTTCATTTACAAAATGGCCAGAACAGACGACATTTCAAATGTTCCTTTTACAAGAATTGTTTGATTTCATTTATTTTTCTTCTTTTTCCTTTTTTTGTCCGTTTTAGTATTATTTTGTGAACAAGAACAACATCTCCTCTAGTAGTGAAGTCGTGCTTAAGAAGCTTTAAGGGTCTTGTAAGTGCCCCTAAGGTACGATAATTAATTCAATATATTGTCATGATTTGTTTTACATATACAGTCGGTCACACTTGGTGATCCGTCACGAACGTTACTACACTGTACGTCGTTTGAAACCTTTAATAAATCAATCGCTATCGAATGGAACTCTCGCCAAACCCGGCAATAATGTAAGTTCCTTTTACTTGATATGTTTCATTTAGTCATTTTCCTTTTTCTTATGTTGTAAATAAGTCCAATCATCCATGAGCTTGAAGTTGCTATATCAACCGATATGACGTCACTAACACTTCGCCCCAGGCTATAAACCACTTGAAAAAAGTGAACTTTTTTACTTTTGAACCCATTTTATAAGTCGTGCGGCTTGGCTCATAGCCAAGGCACGACTACTAAGTAGAGGTATTAGCATGATTTTTAAATAAAAAAGGTCAAAATCCTTATGAAACTGCTCCTTTAATGAAGGTTTCTAAATCCTAGTACAAAATAGCTTGACTTTATCACTGATACAGAGTACTGATAAGAATGCTAATAAGATTCATCGCTAGTGTTCTTTTATTATAAGATGAAATATTCGCAGCAATATTTTAAATGGCTTGCCTACAGTTCTGCCTCTCATATTTTTATCTATTACCTTCGGTATTAGACCCTCAATAGTCGTACAAGATAAACATTCCTTCTTAACACAAAAAAGGTGGAAAATTGTTTTAAAATACATCAAAATAGTCGATGTCTGTGCAAGAACACATGGGGACGATAGCGTTATATTTTGCTCACCATCCATTATTTCAAAACTTCAATTCTAAGTCTAAGTCTTCATTAAAACGTCAATATATTTCTTTAACGTTTCACAATTATAGGTTTTTTACAATATGATTTTATATAAAACTGTTCTATAAATGAAAGCAAAACTGGCATTAAATCACACTTCATATTTAAACAAAGCCATTCATTCATTCGTCTATTTTGTGTTCTATTGTAATAAACGTGATTACTTCCGCGTGAATCAAACTTCGCCGTTTTCGTTAATCAAAAAGCTATTTAATCCATAGGTTTAGAGAATAACTGCTAGTACCCGTGTTATCATCGCCAAAGTCGTATTCCCATGAAGAGCTGAAATGAGCCGCATTTTCCTCTGTGATACCAATTCCATGATCCGCCCTGCTGCACGAATCACCTCCTCCACCAATCATCATCACGGATCCGTCACCACTGCTCCAGTCACACCAGAAGGACAGGTAATTACGACTTTGAAGATTGCTGCTACAAGACACTTGGCTGAAACCCAATGTGGATGAATAACTTCCTCCAAAGTACGAATAACAGGATCCATGGCAATTGTTGCTGTTCCAGGTGTTACCATTTCTGAAGTTACCGAAGCTGGTAATAAAGCTTCTGAAGGATCTCCCACCAGTACAGCTGCTTGTGGATAGTAATGCTGTGTTAGAGCTGTCATCACTGCGGGTTATTTTGATATAATTGCCTTGAACGAGCCAGAATGCGGGTGATATCATGTCATAGTTGTTTGACGTACTGGTGAGGCTGCCATAAGGTGTTGTTCGGTCATACCACCAACTGCCGCTTGACTGCATCCAATTAGTACTGTCAGCATTTGAGAAGCGGGAGATGAGAGTCCAGCCACCATTAGACATGTCACAGTACACCTTTTAAGTATAAGAGAAGGAACCAATTACCATAATAGCTTTGTTTTTATTGCCTCTTAACTCTTAACTCTTAACTCTTTACAATTCCAAGCCCGAAAGTTTCCCCAGGGTGTTTGTCGGGCATTTTTCAAGTTAAGTCAGTCCCCACGAAAGAGCATTTTCAAACTGTTATGCAGGGTGGGGAGTTCGTTTATTGAATCAATAGTTGTGAAATTTTCATTATTTCTCGTGCCTCTCTCGGTTTTGTTTGACATAGAAAAGAGAAAACATTTTTGACTCATCAAAAAAAAAATCACGTTAGACCCTCCGTTAGTTAGACCGTTAGACCGTTAGACCGTTAGACCCTCCGTTAGACACAAATAAATAGTTATTTTTATATTCTTGCCCTTGCTTAACAACGTCCAAAAAATATACGAATGTGCAAAGAAGACGGACAAGACTTAGTACAGTAGAATTCCGCCTTACATTCACCCCATTATTATGCCCGCCTAGTTATTTTGGCCACTATATATTGTGGGCCACGAAAAAAAAATGATATCATGATTCAGTCATTTTCTTATCTGGAAAACCTGTTTATGCGACCAAATTTTTATGGCCAAAGGTGGTCGTATTAACGGGGTTCCACTGTAACTGTATCGTATGTTTGTAGTTGCAGATGTAGCATTCATGACCTATTGCCTCATGAAATAAAGAAGGTATTGAAACTGTTTGTCTAAAAAACCCAAATCATTAAGCTTTGAATCTCAACCACATTGTTTTTTATTGTTCTCCTGAGCTGTGAGTTTCTCCACTTATGACCTTGACAGAATTTTTCGCAAGGACAGGTAGATCTAAATTTAACCACGATTTCAGTTTATTTAAATTCAAACATGCATAGGAATATTAAAAACAATGTTTATTTGACAAATCGTGAACAGCGATAACAGGGCGAATTACGATTTAGTGACTGACAATGGATAAGAAGGTTAAAACTATTGGGGTTTACAATCATGATCATGACACGGGACTGGTGTGCGTTTCTCGAAACTCCCGAAGACTTTTCAGGCACCGAAAAGTTATTTTTTAATGTAGTTTCTAACGAAAGGCGTTAAAGTTTTTATCCCACAAATCAGCTCAAGTTGTGTAGTGAACGTAAGGTTTTATTGCTTAGCTTTCAAAATCAACAAAAGCCCAATCTTTATTGGTAAACATTCTACACGTAACACAGCTTTTCGTGCCCGAAACGTTTTCGGGACCTTCGTGAAACGTATACGCCTGGTCTTTTTACATTAATAACAAAAAGAGAAAAAATAGACGTACGAACTATAAATACAAAAAGCTACAGTGTATAGGTGTATACTTTATGTATTAATCGTGATAATTAAACTGCCTAACCTAAATTAAACCACGTGTACTAGCACAAACTGTAAGGACAAAGTACGCGTAAAAGGTTCAGGTTCACAATTGAACAAAGAGCGGTCGAGTACACTAGCCCTGGTCGGCGATTAAATTGATATAATTCAGATAACAAGGTCCGTATACAGTCGAACCTCCACTAACGGACACCTCCCGTAAGCGGACACCTTCCTTGAGGCGGGACTTAACCTAAACGCCATTTTTCCGCCACTTGACATGACTTTAATGGAAATATCTCGTTCACGTTTTAAGCAATCAAAAACCGTCTATGCTCATCCCATGAATCTATGTTATTTGGGTGATTCAATCACAAACAACCCAAAAAGTTTGGGTATGTTTGGGAGGAAATAGAAATAAGATTGGTTAAATTAAGAGAAATAAGAAATATTGAAGATTTAGTGGAGTTCTAAAATTAGATTTGTAGTTAATCACCAAGTTAGTCCACTAGCAACCTGGGTGCTCTTGCATGGTTATCATCTGTCTGTTGGTGTTCCAAAACTCATTTTCTTTCCCCTATCCCTTCTTAAAGGTTCGCCTTAAAGGGGGACAAGTACATAGCTTTCTTAACATTTACATCGAATTTACAGTGCCAGATACATCCATTTGATAGAAATACAAGTTAAAACGCGCCTTTTAACATGTTAAAATATAACAATAAAAAAAATAACAATTTGAGCAAAATGCTCCCCCGTCTCTGCTCCCCCTACCCCCCTCATTGAGGTAGAGTTACTGGGCGCAGACTCTTTGCTGTAGAGTCCTTCCGTCACCGGTCCACCCGCACCTTAAGCGCCAAAGCGGACACCTCCCTTAAGCGGACACCAAACCGCGGTCCCGGCGATTTATCCTGTCCAACACTACATTTTTAGCCTCCCGTAAGCGGACACGGACACCTATTCGGGGTCCGCAGGGTCTAAAATAACCTCCCGTAAGCGGACAGTAGACGATTTCAAGAAAATTTCTAACAAAATAGTACTTGACCTAAATAAAAGCAAAGTGCGAGTCTGAGCAGTACAGTTACATGTTTGATATAGGAAAATAGTCATTTCGATTCCAAGGTTACGGATATCTTAATTGACCTTAAGATCAGGGAACCGCGAAAACAGACGGCTCGTTGATAGTTTCTTTTTACGTACCTAAGAACACTTTGCGTTTTAGAAAATAACTACATGCAATGTACAGAAAATATGTACTTCTTCTGTTCTGTTCACCCCCGAAACATGGGGGATTGAGTATGTTACTGTTTTTATATAGCTTACATCAGTTCGTGTGACGGCAATGCGGGAGCTTCACAGATATGATACATTTATTTAGCGGTAAAAAGTCTTTTAATCTTGGACTGTAGTTTTTAAATTAGTGTTAAATTGATAAATGTAATATAAAAAGCAACATCCGACAACCCTGTGGTGGATAACACAATTACAAGTGGTCTTAAAAGCTTCAAAAGACATGTACTGGTACATTATACGCCCTCTAGTGCACCTTTTTTTTGTCAACCTAGCTTCCGTAAGCGGACACTTACCCTTGGTCCCGAGGGTGTCCGCTTACGGGAGGTTCGACTGTATTTATGATCGTTACAATCATTTCTAGTTTTAATTCGAATTTATATTTTATAGGTCACCGTGCTCGTTTAAGAGAAAACAACCACCTATTTATTTCGCGAACTTATAACCCCAAAAGAAGCCCTATTGTTTCAGACTGTGTGTTCACTCGTGAACGCGTTATACTAATGACGCAAGGAATACGTGCGGTAGTGATGCGCAATGTAATGCTAAGGAGTCACCTTAACCAATAATTTACTTACCGAGAAAGAATTTTGTGCAACATTCAAAGAATATGTCCCAGAGGATGTGCGTCCGGCTGATAAAAGTTTTTTACACGATATCTCGGCCGATTCTTTAAAGATAAAACGTTCATACGTATTACCATTATGACAATAAAATAAAAACTGTCCAATAATGAACTTTTCAACAATGTTATCTTATATACCTTGACAAAATGCTCCGGTAAATTTACTTGTACACACACAAGTAAAACTGTATACTCCATCCACACAGGTTCCTCCGTTTTGGCACGGATTTGACTGGCATTCATTTGTTTCTGTTGCAAAGAAATTTTTTATTTTTATTTTTATATGATACTAGTACCAATTTATAACATTGTAATGGTTCAGTCAATTCCAAGCGCATGTGACATGACTTTGAAAAAGGTAGTTTAATTTGCTTTGAGTTTTGAGCGTTTCATCGTTACGGTATGTCTGTCTTGTTTAAACTGATAACTTTGGTTTAGGATTGAGCACCCCTCTAAGGAGCTAATTACCAATAGAATTTCGTTGTATTCTAGTTACAACTGTTCTTTCATTAGTTTACTTTATAACAACCTGAAAATGTTTGTAATTATAAATGTTTTGCTGTCGAGAAAGGCAATATTTTGTAATATGCAAACGAAGACATGTAAAATTACAATTACGATTTGAGGTTTCCATGCTTTGAAAACAAATTGCTATATAGTTATTGAATGTTTTGTTAATGAGAAGAAAAAACGGTCAGGAAACTTAAGAACCAAATTGTTTCAGTATTTCATTGTTTTTGTTTTCCTTAAATAATGAAGGACAAGATAGAGCTCGCTTCATGGCCAGTATTATGACATGTCAAAGTCCAGCGATCATGATTAGACGTTCTGTTGTATTTGATGTTGTAAAGTTTAATACAGTTTCAATCATTAATTGTCCTGCTTGAAAATTAGATTATTTACTTGTTTGCCACAAAATGTAATGTAATTTAGTTTTGGTTTGTCCCATGTTGGGGCATTTGCACATATTTCTAAGCCCCACTGTGGGGCGATCGGCTGAATCCATCGTCGGCCATTTGCACTTGTCCGAAGAGAAAATGACAAATGCTCGACAAATGCCCGACACATAACAGACACGAGATAAATCTTGCCCTTGTGGAATCAAGGAGGGGACACATTAAATGTATGGATAGAAGGCAAACGGCTGAGACAAATCATAGTATACGTTTATAACAGAGGTGTTTTCATTTGTATAATTGTATCAGAAGTATTATATTCGCGTTTGCTTTAGCCCACAGTGCTGGCGCTATTAAGTGGACGAATGCTGAATTTTAAAACATTGTTTCGTGTTGAGTTGCCATTTGGTTTCGCAAAACGTCAGGGACTGTGAGAAGTGAAAGAGGGTTAGGGAGGGAGCTAGCCTGCGCGCAGGCGTCTCTTATTTTCTTTGCTTCACGCGGAACTCTCACACCCTTAGATGCGCCTTTTGACTCCTCCCAATACGCAGTTTAATTCGGTGTTCGTCTGCACCCAAGGAACGCCACTATGCAGGCTACGTTTGATTTAGCTTTATTTTATTACTCTCTGGTTAAAAAGCTCACGCTATTCTAGATCTCATTCACGTTTTCAAGCGCTTAGTCGAGGCTGAAGCCCGTTGTATGTCTTAATAACAACAAAGGTACTACTGCGTTTGTTGTGACATGTCCAAAAGTAATTAGTTTGATTTCAGTTTTACCATACTCAATTGAAAGCCGAAAGCACATGATGATTTGTACTACAATTTGGTATCAACTCAGTTGATTAAGTAACGTAACTTCTGCAAAGAAATTCAAAACGTGAGATTTAGAACGTTAATTCTTCTTCAGAGTGAATCCTCTCTGAGAAAAGGACTAAAGCTTGAAACATCCTTTTTTAAGTCTCTCTCTTTATGATCTGCCCATTTTACCTAGTTACCAACTAAGTAAATACCAAATTTTAATGTTGCGCTTCTCCACCAAGCCAGCACCACAGTTTCTAACTAATATCGGATTTAGATGACATTGCAGTCGTCTGTGTAATTTTTGGGTTGATATGACGAATCTCCGTACGTTGATCATTTGGACTGTAATAACTATAACTCCGGTTGATGTAAATACTAAAAATGAAACCAAAACTCAAATTTGTCGAAACCTCTAGATTGTTACTGACTAAAGTAATTAACTTTGACTGTACTTTATTTCACTGTTATTTCAATGTACTAAAACTTGAGCCCGTTATTCATATCGATACCTTGACACTGCTTTCCATAGTATGGCGAAGGACAAGCGCATGTGTAGTTATTTATCCCATCAGTACAAGTGCCTCCATTCAAACAGGGACTACTGGAACATTCGTCAAACTCTGCAACATAAAAAGTGAATAAGACGTGCATGAATTGAAAATCAAATAGGCATAAGTCTGCAACATGTATTTTATTTATATTTTACACAATTACCGGAAAACATTGAGATCGTATACATATATATATATATATATATATATATATATATATATATATATATATATATATATTTACAAATTAGTGTGGGAAGGGAGATATGGACAACTAATTGCCTCATAATCTTTGGATCACCAACCTATTCTCGTTCGGAAGGCGATTCACAGCGATTTCTGAAATAAATACATAGACAGTTAAAGTGAGAACAGAAATTTTCACAACAAAGATTATGAGTGAAAAGTGCCTCAGCCGGGAGTTGAACCCGGGTCTCCTGATGACCGGACAGATGCCTTACCACTAGGCCACTGAGACAACCACACTTACACGAACACAAACAACACATTTGTGGCTTCATAGTGGAAAGCTCTTGGGAGACATTTTTTACACAAATTCTGCAATTAGGATCGCGTCACTTTACCCAGTCGTTCAGCGATTCACAGTCCACTCCCCTTGGAAATTAATTTACAAATTAGTGTGGGAAGGGAGATATGGACAACTAATTGCCTCATAATCTTTGGATCACCAACCTATTCTCGTTCGGAAGGCGATTCACAGCGATTTCTGAAATAAATACATAGACAGTTAAAGTGAGAACAGAAATTTTCACAACAAAGATTATGAGTGAAAAGTGCCTCAGCCGGGAGTTGAACCCGGGTCTCCTGATGACCGGACAGATGCCTTACCACTAGGCCACTGAGACAACCACACTTACACGAACGCAAACAACACATTTGTGGCTTCATAGTGGAAAGCTCTTGGGAGACATTTTTTACACAAATTCTGCAATTAGGATCGCGTCACTTTACCCAGTCGTTCAGCGATTCACAGTCCACTCCCCTATGTATTTATTTCAGAAATCGCTGTGAATCGCCTTCCGAACGAGAATAGGTTGGTGAGCCAAAGATTATGAGGCAATTAGTTGTCCATATCTCCCTTCCCACACTAATTTGTAAATTAATTTCCAGGCCCGAGCGTAGCGAGGTTAATAAATTTGGCGGCCGAAGGCCGCTCGGGTGGTCGGGTCTCGGGAGCTGAGCCGCGCGCAATCGAGCGAAAAATATATTTATTGCTGCGCAGCGAACGAAACGCAGCGAACGAAGTGAGCGGAGCAGCAGTTCATAATCCAGAAAGGCAGAAAAAATCTGGAATCGCTGCTTTTTTACCACAATCATTTGCGAGCCATGCTGAAGATGCAATGGTCTCCTAGGAAACGCTGTCCCACAACTCTTTGCGTGCGTCATGCTGATGCGTGCCTTTATTTGTGTCATTCGCTTTTTGTTAAACACATGCAAACAGTATTTTATATTGTCGGACCTCGATCGCTTCTGAAGGTGAGTATTCTTTACACTTGGTATATTAGTAGGCAAGAGAGCTGAAAGCGATTAAATCGTCTTTTGAGGATCAGCCATGGGCGTAGCCAGGACTTTTTCACAGGCAAGCACCATCACCAAATCAAAGGCCTATACTTTATTCATTTTTACTTATTTTTTCGACTTTTTCAGGTACGCACGTGCGTACGTGCGTACAGGTAGCTACGCCCCTATCAGGATATATTTATCCAGATTTATCACAAAGTGAGAGCATGTATTGCTTTAGAATTCACAATCTGCAGACTTTTCTAAGAATTTTCAAGAATTATTGAAAGGTTATGGTAAAGGAAATGACCTTTTTGAATGTGCATTTACTTTGTAAGAAATATTTTATTGACTGTTTCTTTCTTGTTATCAGTAGTTTTTGAGAAATATTTAGAAAACTCAGTTTTGGTTACTTTTAGGGGTGCCGCGCTATATAGCGAAAAACAACTGTATTCAGTAGCGCGCGCTAAAATAGCGAATTAATGTCGCGATCACATGGCGAGTAAAATTGTCATTTTGAGAGAAAACGATGAATATTTTCGAGTTGCTAAACGTAGTAATTTCTCTCGAGTCAGCAATTGCATGGTCGAAAGAAGAAACCTGATGAAGAGCAACTACATATGTCAGTAATGTGACATTTTGTGTTAGCGCAATTTTTGAGTGACATTTCGTTCTATTTTAACTTTTCAAGTTTGAATTTTTTCATTTTTGAACTCTAATTTGTACTTTGCTGACGCAATTTGACGACATTAATTCTCTATTTTAGCGCGCGCTAATACAGTTGTTTAGGGCTTCCATATTTGCGAAAATACATAAGGCCAGAAGGACCGAAAATGTTTCGAGTACCGAGTAGAATTCGAGCAGAACTTGTACGAGCAGAATGAGCGATTTTTACGAGCCTTGCCGGCAGACAGGATAAGCCATTTTATGAGCAGAATTTATCCAGGCCTAATCACCTACGTGCGCAGCAATAACTATCTTTAAGATAACCTAGTTTATATATATATATATATATATATATATATATATATATATATATATATATATATATATATATATATATACTGAAGATGTCGTGCAGTTGCCTGGCAACAAAAATCGCGACCGCTGACAATGGCGCGCGCTCAAGCTCATCGTCTCTGAAAAAGTGTTTACTCTCCGTGAAACACGACCAATTTCTCATCCAAATTAGAAAGAACAGCAAACACAACAACGCTGGAGATTCAACAGGTGGCTGGAAATCCTTTCCCGAGAAGATTAAGCACCGAAACTCCGCTGGAGCGAGAACGGCGATTTGAAATTCAGCGCGATCGAGCAACGAAGGAACAACGACAACATCGATTACAAAGACTTCGAACAGCCTTGGCAAACCGTTTGAGTTGGTTCAAACGTCTTGACCAAATGCCTCCATTAGAATTCTGAACGAAACCGATCAGAACAGGCGACACCGACTGGAAGTGTTGGACAAAATGATTCTGTTTATAGACGCAACGAGAGGCGGCAAGAATTACACGATCAGCTAAATACTCGTGACGAATATCTTTTATACGGTAGGGTAAAGCAGACACTGATTACAGGAAAGGCTCAAACAAGAAGGACGATTAAGAAATTTAGCTCAAATCACCGCACTTTAATCCCCTCTTTAATGCTTTTCAATTAAAACTTGCATTAATCAGGGATTATTAAGTGCGTTCGAATGTTTGTTATGGGTATTGAGGTTTGCCACATTTGACCTTGAGGAGGCAGCCTACCAAACTTTTTTTTTTTTTCGTTTTCTCTTTTTGCCTCTTTCTGCTGTAGAATCCAATTCTTGACCGATTAGCCAATTACGATTGTCTTGCGGCTCCGGTGATAACTATCAGTGCGACTTGCAACATGATTGCATGACATTAGATTTCACAAGTTCGTACGGATTCTACAGTAAAGTAACGGTTTTTTTCTGGAATCAAGGACAACCATAACGTTTTAGTATTTTTCAAAAAACAAAGCCAACATTTATTTAATGAAACGTTTAATTCAAGGCGGTAAATAAAAGTGATAGTAAACTTTAACAGTATCTTACAAAAGTTTGTTTTTTGTTCTTGGTGTACTTGATAATAATAACACGAGGCAATGACTAGAAAATAATATTCTCTTCTTTGTAGCTGGAATAAAGGACTTTCTGTACCTTTCAGAAGCAGTAAACATGTTCCCGATCAAGCTTCGTTGTAAAAACACTGCAGTTACTTGCAAAAATGATAGAGATTAAACTTACCGAATAGAGCAGAGGTGAGAAAAAATGGCAAACCAATGTGCGCGCGCAACTTGCTGGATGAGTCTATGACGTACGTGTAAGGAGAAAAACGTGAGCGCGCACATTGCTGGACGAGTCTATGACGTATTTCCGGTACTTGACAGTAGTATGACGGGGATGCTTAGACCAATTTTATTCATATATGCAGCAGCCCTGAGTTAATGAGGTAGGACCTGTTTGAACAAGGAAACTGGACAAACCGGTTTTGAGGTAATGAGATGCAGCTATTGTACGTCAGGGGTGTGGTATGATAGTTCTACAATTCCGCCCAACCATCCGGGTGATGGTGTAAATATATAGCCAAAAGAACAATGGGGAGGGTGTAAACCAATGAGGAGTAACTGTCAAACCAGTTTAAATCAGGTTGATCATTTTTATATCTGAACTGGTTTTATTGACTGGACTAACAGGTTTCTTTCCCTGCGCTATGATTTTATTCACCCCATCTCCCTGAAGGTTGAACTCACAACAAAGGACATTGATTCCAATCAGGTTTTCACAACGAAGGACACGACACAATATTTCATGGAATCAAAATTATTTTATTGAGTAAACAAAACCAAAGATTACAAACAGTTCTGTTTTCAAAGATTGTGATGTTGATGTTTATTTTACACGCCATCTTCAATTAATTTTCCAAGGTCTCTTTACCACTATGATTTATCTATTCTGCTAAATTGTCTCTAAAGTGTAGGTCGTTTGATCTTGTTTTGATTTTTAATGACCACGTCCGCTTCAGTTTTAAGCATTGTTTGGTTTTAAAAAGCGAAATGTGTCTTTGCAATGCGTTTGGCTTGAACACTAAATATGCGTAAACAGTTCTTTTAAAGAGTTACACAAAATTCAATTTGTGAGTGCATTTACTTTGCCAATGATTTGAACTAAAGAAGCTTATTGTAAACAAAATATAAACTCAATGCAAGCATGGCTTAAAAGGAAGCACGAGTATTTTTATCATCGAATGCAAAACACACATTTAGTAAAAATAGATCAAAAACAATATAGTGCCTTAACCAGGATTCGAACCTGGGTTACTACGGCCACAACGCAGTGTCTTAACCACTAGACAATCAAAGCGGTGGATACTATGAGTGGATAAAACTAATAACAAAGAGGGTTTCGAAGCATTCAAGTTCATAATCAACCGCTAAATCTCAATAAAATGTTGCAGTATAATAAACGCTTTTTACTTTACTAAAATCCACAATGTTCTTGTAGCCGCTACATCTCTAGACGCCATGTATTTTGAGTTTCCCAGCCAACTCTCCGATAGATGAAAACAAACTGAACGAAAAAAAAAAAAGAACAAAACGTTCCGTTACTTCAGTCGTTATATTAATTTCTTTCCCTTACACTGAACTAAATTTGCATGAGAAATTAACACCTCGGTCAAAAACAAAACAGCCATGCTTAGACAACAAAGCCACACGTTTAATAACAACAAAACTCATCAAAGTTATATCAAATCGTTATGTCGACAAAAGCGGTTTTTATTTACAACCATTCAAATCCATGCACAGCACAGTCAAATGATAAGGAAATCAAACTTAACGATGGAACCGATCGTCTTCTTCCTTGAAATACTTTTAATGCTTGGTCATATCAATAAAAAAAAAACGGATTCGCACTTTTACATTTATCATCCAATAAATTAACTTGTTGGATTCGAGGCTGTTTTCGGAAATCCTTGATAGCTAGATAACCAAATAACCAGATAACCAAAGCAAAGTTGCATGTCCAAACGAATAACAACAAACAATATACGTACCCGCTTTATATTAAATTTAACAACTTTACTCGAAAGAAAAGTAACTGGGCTGCGATTGTTTAAAGCGTGACGAATGAACGTTCAATTAGTGATAATAGTTTAGGAACGAATTAACAATGCTTTTCTTGAAGTCAAGGATTGTTTGAATGCGCAGGGCTATTCGCGTACCAACGGCGAACCTTTTCTGTCAGTTGAATTTAAGCGGCTCTTTATAAAAACATCATGAACTAAACCAACTTCTTTTTAAACAACGTGTAAACGTAAGCGTTGCTTCAAACATAGCGAAAGCATGTTCGCATGGAATGGAAAAATATAAGCTACATGATGTTATATTATACGTAGCGAAACCTAGCGAGCGTTCCGCTGTTTATTTGTGGAACTTCTTTAGACAAGTTAACCAATAAACTTGAAAGCCATTGTTATCAATTGCCAACTTTGAGCGTAATTGACATGCAGAGGAAACTTTTAGGAAACGCGAGGCTTATTATTGGGAAAGCAGGACAATTTTTTTTTGGTTTCACAGGGAGACATTTTCTTTAGAAAGTGATTGACCATAACAACAACACTATGTATTTGAGCAAACGCTAAAATGTTCTCTATTTTAACAAGCTTTAATAAGCACTGAAACAAAGTTAACAATGTCTTTAAAGTAATTTACTGTGAATACTATTTACAACAACCGAAACGGCCATTCATCATTCGAAAAGTCTACTTTCCAACTAAAAGCCTCTTTCTGCGGTACGATTAGAGAATCAAAAAACGCAAGGCAAAGTTACATGTTCAAACGAATAACAGCAAACAATGTACCCGCTTTGTAATTTACCAACATACACATCACAAGTTTACTTTACGCGACAGAAAAGTAACTGGGCTGTGATTCTTTTAAGCGGTAACGAATTAAGTGTGAATTAATGATAACAGTTTAGGGACGAATTAGCAATGCTTTTCTTAAAGTCGAGGATTGTTTGGATACGCAGCGCGCGTGCTAAAGAGAAACGACACGAGTTCAAAATACTCTTTTTAACTACAATTAAGCTGTCTCAAGGGTAATTGAACTATTCATTTCTATTTGCATACTGTTGAAAGCACGAGATTGTAATAAGACATTACGTAATGTTTGTGTAAAAATATATGATTTTGTTGGTCCGTGTTACCGTTCGCACTAAATTTTTGCGGGTTCTAATTTTTCTAATTTATATTCCCGCAAACATTTTCTCCTTAAAAAATAACGGCTCCGCTGTCGAAACTATATACAAACTGATCATTATTTAGTAATAAACGTAATGTAAAATCGTGCTGGTGCCCATTTACTAAATAAACGTATCTTTCGTTAAGAAAATGCCACTGATAACTCGAGTGATAATGCATCAAATGGTTCCGTTGTTATTGCTGATCGATGCATTGCCAGAGAATCAAATCAGCCACACTGACTAGGGCACAAAAGTTAGTTCCTGCAAAACACCAAAATTTAAAAGTTACTGAAACGACAAACAATAGATTGGAGTCATTCAGCGCGAATTCAAGAGCAACTTAGACCGACCCCGTGGAGTAGTTCATTGTAACTCAGAGCAACTCAGAACATTTGAGTGAGAAACTCAGAGTACTTGAGCGAGCAACTAAGACCATTTGATTGAGCAACTCAGAGCGGTTGAGTGCGCAACCGACTTAGGGCAACTCGGAGCAACTCAGAGTATCTCAGAGCAACTCAGAGTCAGAGTAACTCAGAGCGACTCAGAGTAACAGAGTAACAATGCATTACAGAAAATCCTCTCTCCGTCTAATTCATTTTTAATGGAATTGATCTGACTTTGTATAAAAACTATCGTAATATTTTCTCTTTCTTGCTGTGTAAGTCAAGTCTTCATCTTCATTCGACGTTTCTTTAGGTTCTAGGTCCTCCTGGTCAAACAGTCTGTTCAATAAATATTTTCGTGTATTGACTGCTGCCTCAGCGGCCTCCGAATAATCCATATCATCATCTTGCATAAAGCTATGCAATGTTTTCATGATCTTTTTATGCAGTGGGTCAGTTCTAAGATCACGATACCACTTTAGATAGTGCAGATACAACCTTCGTAGCCTCTTTCTGTAAACAGGGAGTAAAAGATTAGATGCTTGAACCTCCGCAACGTCTTGTGACAAACCCTGCATCGTGTTTTCTTTCACCTGCTCTTCCCAGGTAGAGGTAAGATCATTAATAACGTCCTCACGTAACTTATCCCAAGGATCAGTATCATCATTTTCGGCGTCACTAGCTATGCTTTTCTGGTCTTCGTCTTCGTCATCATACCCTTTCCATCATCATCATCATCATCATCATCATCATCATCATCATCATCATCATCGTCATCATCACCAACATCATTATCATCGTCATCTTTCTCTTCTTCTTCTTCTTCTTCTTCTTCTTCTTCTTCTTCTGCTGCTGCTGCTTCTTCTTTTAATTTGTCTTTCTCTATCCGACGCATTGCCTTTTCATATTCCTCAAATTCGTTTCCATCATAAACATTATCTGGAGAATTCTCTCTCATTCTATACCGGCTGGTCATCTCTTCTTGGTCTTGCTCTGGACGTTTATTACAACCTTGCTTCTCGTGTCGATCTCTGTTGTATTTTCGGCTGAAAACTCTTTCACAGAATTGACAAGAATGCATATTGATCCACGATGGTTACTCGATGTTGAATTGTTGTAAAATGAGTACGGCCACATCGCCTTGCTCATTTATATAGCTGAGTCACTCAAAAGGGTTTTTGTTAATTTAGTATGTTCCTTTGCAACAAACGAGGTCTATTGTACTTGACATTAGCCTAAAATAAAAATTGTGAAACCTTACACCAAACACGAAAAACCAGTACAACTCGTTCCAAAAATATATATCATAGACAAAGTTATCAAACCTATAACTGCCACTATCTTATTTACCGTATCTGATAGATTTCCTATGGTTACAACTAACCATTAACGATTCGACGAGATTAATTTTATAAGAGGTGGTCCTGATACAGGACAGAAAACGTTTTCCGGAAATCAACGTTGTGCTTAGAGACGTCTCCATACAATAAAAATGAAAGATCAATTCCCATCGTACCCTTTTCTACATATTATCACACAGGATGGAAGGTATGTCAAGCATCTTTAATATTGAATGTTGAAAAACATTAACAAACATTTATAATAACAATGCAAGAAAGCTATTAACAAGCAACGGATGGGTCAATACTGTTCAAAAGTTAACCCAGCCAGGTTTGAAGGTGGCTTCATCAGGATGGTCTTTCAACCAACTGCGTACCATCGCATTATCATAAACATGCCCTTTCAACTGAGAAGGGGTTATGATGATATTGTTGCGGTCGGTGACAACGTATTGCCTGCCAGTCTTAGAGTATTCTCCTGGACAGTCAAATTTACTGGAATCAGGCTCCTCCTCGGTTTTGAAATTTCTTTTCTGAATGTTTTCGTCTAAATTCCCATTAAAGAAATTTGGGTTCCAACGAGGTGGAAACGGATGCAGTGTGATGGGTTTGGACGCTTGTTCAACATTTTTCAGTTCCTTGTCAAGACATTTCTGTTTTTGCTTGGGTGAAAGGCATTCACTATCAATTTGCTCGCCTCCTGGAAGATCAAGGGACTCTTCTTCCTTAGTACTGGTCAACAACCCGTTCCGTTCCACGCGCTCTTGGTTTTTCTTTTTCAAGGCATTTACTGCTTTGGAAAACTGATCTCTTTGTTGGGGCGTCTGGCGGTAATGGAGGTCTTTCAGCTCTGGAGGACCCCAAATGAGGTCTATGCTATCGTCAGACGGCAGGAGTTCACCAGGGTACTTGTCATCGTTATAGAAATATTGATCACAATCAAGATAGGGGCACTTCACGTACTCCCCTCCTTGTTTGGACACAAACTCGCCCATCTCCACGTCATGATTAGGGCAACACAGCGTATGAGAAACCACAGGATGGAATTGCGGTTCTCCTGGTGGCATTTCAAATGGAGGAAGAGAATCTGTCTGGGTGGTTTGATTCATGAACCTCAGCTCGCACAACAAATCGTGTACAGCTTGTTCTTCTTCTTGAGTTACAATCTCAACTGTTTCGAGAAGTTCGATATCTGTTTCTTCTGAGCTGTTATCAAGTTTGAAAGGTATATAATCAAGACCCTGCTTTACCATCTCTACAAAGTTGAGATGGTCATCCTCATTGAAGTGGACTCCCTCACATTTGCCTTCGCAGACTGTATGAATAGTGTCACCATGATTCACGATACGGTTGTCTGTTTTTCTCTTTTTAGGTTTGGTTCCTGAGGGAACCTTGGCTGGACGAGTGGGTTTTCTCTTCGTACCGTGATCAACTTTGGACTGTTCCATCTTTGTACTGAATCCACAAATTGAGAGACGCTTCACTTGTTATGTGTTCTACGTGAACCAATCACGTTTCCTTGCAAATCTGACCAATCAATGATAAAAAAGGAAAGACCTGGACGCGGTCAAAATGACAGGATAAGTGTGTGATTAACTTCGGTTCTCTAGCTGCCTTGTGGTAAGATGACTCGGTCAAACTGGTTTGCACAATGTTGTGATTGGTTCTTAGTTGAGATAAAATGAAGAATGTTTTTGTCGAACGATAACGAACTGTAGCTTGCAACATCATACATATTGAGAGAAAACTGAAGAACGTTAGTTTTTTCACTTACTCATTGTAAGCGTTGCGAAATGAAATATGATCCATCGATAAGAAGGAATATTTGTCCACCTTTCTACAAGCTTCTTGCACAGAGTCGTTGCTCTTTTTCTTTCACCAAAACATCCTTTTCTTCTTGCAATTGTTTTACCTCCTCTTGTAACTTGACAATAATAGGATGCCATTTCAACACAACCTCTTCAACTTGGAAAAAGATGTCATTTCCAGTGATAACCTCTCCTGATTTTTCATTTTTGCGCCAAACCCAATATAATTCAAGAATTTCTTTAAGCAGAGTTTCTTGTTACGGTTTCCAATCATCAAAATGACAACAATCGTCATACACCTCAACTTCCACTCCAAATGTTTGCTCTAATACTTGCATGGTCGATAGGTGAGCGAATCCACTACTCGATTGACTCGTTCCAAAAAATTGCGTTGTTTTTGTTCCAACAGACAATACAAATCTTGAGATCCAATCAGGGTGTGGACAGAGCCGGCAAGTTTGGGCATGTCTATTGTTATCTTAAGGACGCGGAAGGTAATTATTTGCATATGAATGATTTACCTATACAGTTATTAGTTTTCATAATAACACAAAAGGTATAGGTATTGCTGGGTTTCATGTGACGTCACGGCGGCCATGTTGGAGTCCCCGTACAAAAGAATTTTAATCAACTTCTTTTGTTAGGGACTCCAACATGGCTGCCATGGCCTTTGTCATTTGAGTCCCACGGGACTGAAGGTCACGTGAGTGAACACCAGCAATAGGTAATGGCAGTTTATTACATATGCAGGAAGGCATATTGTGACGTCATTGACTAGGCACTTGCTAGGCCGTAACGAGGCTTAAATCTAATCACCTACTACTACTACTACTACTTTGGACTGTTCCATCTTCACGCCGGATCCATAAATTGTGAGCCGCTTTATTTGTCTTGTGTTCTACGTAAACCAATCACGTTTCCCTACAAAATCTCACCATTCAGTGGTTTGAGCAAATAAGGAAAAACTCTTTGTTAAAATAAAGGTAAGACGACGCGGTCAAACTAGTTTTGTGAAAACGACATGAGAGGTATGTGATTAAATCCGGTTTTCTAGCTGTTTTGTGGTAAGATGATGCCGTTCAACTGGTTTGCACAATCTTCTGATTGGCTCTTAATTTAGATAAATAGGGTGTGTTATTTCATTTTATTTTCACCAAAGATGAAGAAAGAACCCATGGACTGTCCAATCGGAACAGGCTATGTGTTATACACTGGTGGTTGCGGTGGGTTAGATCTTTTGGCGGAAGAATTGGGTCGAAAGTATGGTTTTCAAGTAGAGGTCAAGATAGGGCCACGTCATCTTAGGGCCAAAACTATCACACCGTTACCAAGAGAAACGTTGATCCAAGCGAACCCTTATTTGCATCATGCCAGCAAATCACTCGATAGACCATTAAACATGACAGAGAACAGTTATGCGCGAAAACTCTTTCAAAGAGACTTTTTTATTGTCAAGGATGTTCGCATCGTGTATGCATTTGGCGAGTTGAATGCAGAAAAAAATCAAGTCAAAGGTGGAACGGGATGGTCTGTCCAATTGGCGTTGGATTTAAACAAAGAGGTATATGTCTACGACATCCCTAGTAAGAAGTGGTACCAACCCTTTTTCTTTCGCTGGAACGGTGAAGGTCGTTGGGTAAAAGAATTTGGCTTTCAACCGCTACATGGTTATCCAACCCTACATAAATCCAGTGCCATAATTGGTACCCGTTACATTGGAGAAAATACTAAGCAAGAACTAAGAGATCTCTTTCGAAGAACCTTTTGTTTGGATCAGGACATCCAACAATTGGACAAGGCTTTACAAGGACTGAGATTCAAAGACGTTTGAACAGACTTGACTTACACAGCAAGAAAGAGAAAATATTACGATAGGTTTTATACAACGTGATCAACTCCTTGGAAAATGAATTAAAATGCGAGTGGATTTTCTGAAATGTATTATTTTGCAATTGTCAATAATAAATGACATTCTTGAAATATTAAGAATTGTAGTTTTTGGCCTCTGTTGTGATTGGTCTTATGTCAAACTGACTAGACACAGATCGACAAGAAGCATCTGTTATCGACCCTATAATATGATCGCATGAGTTGCTCTGAGTTGCTCTGAGTTAATACTCTGAGTTGCTCTGAGTTAATACTCTGAGTTGCTCTGAGTTGCTCTGAGTTAATACTCTGAGTTGCTCTGAGTTAATGCTCTGAGTTGCTCTGAGTTGCTCTGAGTTAATGCTCTGAGTTACTCTGAGTTACTCTGAGTTGCTCTGAGTTACTCTGAGTTACTCTGAGTCGCTCTGAGTTACTCTGACTCTGAGTTGCTCTGAGCACTCTGAGTTGCTCTGAGTCACTCTGAGTTGCTCCGAGTTGCCCTAAGTCGGTTGCGCACTCAACCGCTCTGAGTTGCTCAATCAAATGGTCTTAGTTGCTCGCTCAAGTACTCTGAGTTTCTCACTCAAATGTTCTGAGTTGCTCTGAGTTACAATGAACTACTCCAGGGGGTCGGTCTAAGTTGCTCTTGAATTCGCGCTGAATGACTCCAATCTATTGTTTGTCGTTTCAGTAACTTTTAAATTTTGTTGTTTTGCAGGAACTAACTTTTGTGCCCTAGTCAGTGTGGCTGATTTGATTCTCTGGCAATGCATCGATCAGCAATAACAACGGAACCATTTGATGCATTATCACTCGAGTTATCAGTGGCATTTTCTTAACGAAAGATACGTTTATTTAGTAAATGGGCACCAGCACGATTTTACATTACGTTTATTACTAAATAATGATCAGTTTGTATATAGTTTCGACAGCGGAGCCGTTATTTTTTAAGGAGAAAATGTTTGCGGGAATATAAATTAGAAAAATTAGAACCCGCAAAAATTTAGTGCGAACGGTAACACGGACCAACAAAATCACATATTTTTACACAAACATTACGTAATGTCTTATCTCGTGCTTTCAACAGTATGCAAATACAAATGAATAGTTCAATTACCCTTGAGACAGCTTAATTGTAGTTAAAAAGAGTATTTTGAACTCGTGTCGTTTCTCTTTAGCACGCGCGCTGCGTATCCAAACAATCCTCGACTTTAAGAAAAGCATTGCTAATTCGTCCCTAAACTGTTATCATTAATTCACCCTTAATTCGTTACCGCTTAAAAGAATCACAGCCCAGTTACTTTTCTGTCGCGTAAAGTAAACTTGTGATGTGTATGTTGGTAAATTACAAAGCGGGTACATTGTTTGCTATTCTCACCGGGGATTCCTTCAAATAATGGCGAGGTTCAACATATTACGTAACTTTAAACCCCAAGAATAGTAGCGTAGGAATGGGTTGCGCAACCTCCGGCACGTTGTTGGCTATATAATCTTATTCTGGTGCGTTCAGTCCTTCATAACCTCAAAAGTCATTTCATGGCGCTCGGGGAGGATTAGTTAAGTACGTTCAAGCCCTCAGTCCTGTATCATCGCTGCGCCACGGTTTTTGTTTTGTTTTCACCATAGCACATGTCCCAGTCATTCCCGGTAAGTGTGCCGTTCGCTTTTCTCTATGTTAGGTCGAGAATTGTACTTCCTTTGTGGTTCGCAAGCCTTTAAGTTTGTTACTAGCTTGGAGTTTTTCGCTCGCATTCCTGTAGCTTCTTACTTTGGGCCTTGTTTCGTACAATTTTTTTTTTCATTAGCTCATATGTTCACGCTGTGTAATGAAATTGTTTCACTTAGCGAATGTGTTTGCCCTGTTATGGAATTTTTACTAGCAATAACAATATAAAAATGCACGTGCAGAGGTATTGTTTTCGCTCATTATTCGTATTGTTTTGTGTAGCTCTCGCTAGCAAATTATAACATTATCTCTCACGTTTTAAGTTCAACCTTCTTAAGTGCGGCCGCTCATAAAATTAACTCGGTTATTTCACTTTTTTACCGAGTTATTTTAACCGGGTTATTTTTGGGTTGTTGGATGGAATTTTAACGAGCGAATTTGCTTACGTTGTTTATTAGAACTTTCGCAAGCGAATATGTTTACGCTGTTATATGGAACTTTTACGAGCGAATATGTTTCCGCTGTTTAATGGAACTTCCACTAGCGAATATGTTTACGCTGTAAGACGGAACTTCCACTAGCGAATATGTTTACGCTGTTATACGAAATTTCCACGAGCGGATATGTTTACTCTGTTATTTGGAACTTTCACGAGCGAATATGTTTCGCTGTTGGATGGAATTTTCACGAGCGAATACGTTTACGCTGCTAAATAATTTTCACGAGCGAATATGTTTACGCTGTTAGATGGAATTTTCACGAGCGAATATGTTTACGCTGTTAGATGGAATTTTCACGAGCGAATATGTTTCGCTGTTGGATGGAATTTTCACGAGCGAATACGTTTACGCTGCTAGATAATTTCCACGAGCGAATATGTTTACGCTGTTATATGGAACTTTCACGAGCGAATATGTTTCGCTGTTGGATGGAATTTTCACGAGCGAATACGTTTACGCTGCTAAATAATTTTCACGAGCGAATATGTTTACGCTGTGAGATGGAATTTTCACGAGCGAATATGTTTACGATGTTAGATAATTTCCACGAGCGAATAAGTTTACCCTGTTATATGGAACTTTCACGAGCGAATATGTTTCGCTGTTGGATGGAATTTTCACGAGCGAATACGTTTACGCTGCTAAATAATTTTCACGAGCGAATATGTTTACGCTGTTAGATGGAATTTTCACGAGCGAATATGTTTACGCTGTTAGATGGAATTTTCACGAGCGAATATGTTTCGCTGTTGGATGGAATTTTCACGAGCGAATACGTTTACGCTGCTAGATGATTTCCACGAGCGAATATGTTTACGCTGTTATATGGAACTTTCACGAGCGAATATCTTTCGCTGTTGGATGGAATTTTCACGAGCGAATATGTTTACGCTGTTATATAAAACTTTCACGAGCGAATATGTTTTTCGCTGTTATATGGTACTTTTCATCATAAAATTTTTTTCGAGCAAATATGTTTGCACAGTTTAATGGAATTTTCACGAGCGAATATGTTTACGCTGGTATACGGAACTTCCACGAGCGAGTATGTTTATGCTGTTATATGGAATTTTCACGTGCGAATGTTTGCACTGTTAGATGGAATTATTACGAGCGAATATGTTTACAATGCTTAATGGAACTTTCACGAGCGAATATGTTTACGCTGTTATACCGAACCTTCCGGAGCGAATATGCTTGCGCTGTCATATGTTATATGTATGTATGTATGTATGGAACATGTTTGCGTTGTTAGATGGAATTTTTCACGGGCCGGCGAGTCCGTTTACACTGTTTAATGGAATTTTCACGAGCGAATATGTTTGCGCTGTTAGATGGTCTTTCATGAGCTAATATGCTTACGATGGTTAACGGAATTTGCACTAGCGAATACGCACGCGCTGTTATATGGTACTTTTCATGAGCGAATGTGTTCGCGCTGTTTAACGGAAATTTTTACAAGCGTATGTGTTTCCGCTGTCGTATGGAGTTCTCGAGCGTATCTGTTTCTCTTGTTTACGCTGTTATGTGGACTTTTTTCTCTGGCAACATTGTTTGCGCTGGTAAATGGACCTCTTCTCACAAACGAATGTGTTTACGCGGTTGTATCAAGTTTTCCCTTGGCGAATATGTTTCTGCGCCGTTTTACGGACTTTTTCACTAGAAAAATTTATTTGCGCTGGTCAAGCGAATTTCCACGAACATATATGCTTTCCCTGCTAATTAAATCCATTTTGAAATCACTGGTGATCCTTGGAATCTGATTGGTCCAAAATGGTGCAATTTATTTCCAAATTGCACCATTTTGGACTCTAAATCGCATCATTTTAAAATGGTGCAATTTATTTCCAAATTGCACCATTTTTGACTCTAAATCGCATCATTTTAAAATGGTGCAATTTATTTCCAAATTGCACCATTTGAAATCACTGGTGATCCTCTTATTACAATATTACACTTTTTTGTGCAATATTGGGGGATTTCAAAATGGATGTAATTAAGTGGTAATTGAACTTCGTGTCGTGCAATTTTGGTCTGAAATCATACTTGTGATTTCAAATCAAACTCGCGCTATCGCGCTCGTTTGATTTTGAAATCACGCGTATGATTTCAGACCAAATTGCACTCCACTCAGTTCAATTACCAATATTAATTGGATTGTCCACGAGATATGTTTGCGCTGTTTAACGGATTTTTTCATTAGCAAATTTGTCTCGCGGGTCTATGGAGCTCTCGCGAACTAGTGTGTTTACGCTGTTAAAGGGATATTTTCACTAACGGATTTGTTTGCGCTGGTCATGGAATTTGTCGCCAGCACATATGTTTGCGTTGTGAATGGACCCTTTCACTACATAATTTGGCAAGGTATTTTTTATTTGCGTGGCCTTTCGCAATTTTTCACGGCTGCTTTGTTTTAGCTGTTAATTGGAGTTGTGTTTTGCGCTGCTATATGTAATTTCCCGCCAGCAACGCGTTTGCCTGGGGAGCTCTTCCAGACCTACCGTAGTGGACTTCAATTCTAGTCTGTTTTCTAACGCTGTGTTATCTTTTAGTGTCCGTCTATAGTTTGTATTCTGTCTTTTTTCGTGGGTGACCTTTTTTGCGAAGCTTCCTCGAAGGGATTGTCTAATATCCTTCATTGCTCTGTCCCTGGACGGGGTATTTCGGGGTTGCTTCGCTTTGGGGTTATACCCATCTCTTAGCGGTGTTTCTTTTTATGTTTTTTCCTCAATGCTCGGAATTAGGCTGTGCGCCTACGTTTTGTCTGCTTGCTGGTATTATGTAGGGTTACCCCAAAGCGCGGCGGCCCCGGTGCCCCATTTACATCAAGTTTCCATGTTATTGGTTACGGTCTTGGCTACACGGTACTTTTTGGAAACCAAAACCTTTTTGTTGTTTCTTTCGTTTTTGGAGGTAGTCAGACATTCACAGTCAGACTTGCGACGTCCAGGGGTTGGAAAAAGATTCTACAACGTTATCCTAACTAGGGCTGTTGCCTTACAGTTACAGTTACAGTTACAGTTACAGTTACAGTTCTCTTTACTTCCTGTGCCCTTGTAGCGGTGGTAGCCGTTAGTACTCAAATGTGGCTTACAGCGCGGTTACTATTTTTTCTGTCCTGTTTTCTTATTATAAGGCTCCCTCCCATTAATTCAGTGCTACCACAAGGTTAGCTGACCTTCTCCAAGTCCGTTTTGCCGGTTTTAGTTTGCGGCAAGTCTACCTACAAGGAGGGAGGATTTTCTGAGTTATGGGAGGAGAACACATTATCTTCCTGATCTTCTGCTTCATGGTTACCGTATTTCTGAGTTTTGGGAGGAAAGTCTACATTTTGGTGCTTCCACTCTGGTTTTTCCTAGCACACTCTGCTTCCGGTGAGTTGCCAGGGAGCTTTAGCCGAAGGGCTGGCCTATCCCATATCTTAATATTACATCCTTAGGCATTGTTAGTTGGTAGCCCCGGTGAGAATATATCACTATTCTCACCGGGGATTCCTTCAAATAATGGCGAGGTTCAACATATTACGTAACTTTAAACCCCAAGAATAGTAGCGTGGGAATGGGTTGCGCAACCTCCGGCACGTTGTTGGCTATATAATCTTATTCTGGTGCGTTCAGTCCTTCATAACCTCAAAAGTCCTTTCATGGCGCTCGGGGAGGATTAGTTAAGTACGCCCCCCCTCCTCCCCGCAGCGATGATAGCACACGCTCCAGGGAGCTACCTACTCACTACCGCCTCGGGCTGGCCTATCCCATATCTTAATATTACATCCTTAGGCATTGTTAGTTGGTAGCCCCGGTGAGAATATATCACTGTTATTCGTTTGAACATGTAACTTTGCCTTGCGTTTTTTGATTCTCTAATCGTACCGCAGAAAAAGGCTTTTAGTTGGAAAGTAGACTTTTCGAATGATGAATGGCCGTTTCGGTTGTTGTAAATAGTATTCACAGTAAATTACTTTAAAGACATTGTTAACTTTGTTTCAGTGCTTATTAAAGCTTGTTAAAATAGAGAACATTTTAGCGTTTGCTCAAATACATAGTGTTGTTGTTATGGTCAATCACTTTCTAAAGAAAATGTCTCCCTGTGAAACCAAAAAAAAATTGTCCTGCTTTCCCAATAATAAGCCTCGCGTTTCCTAAAAGTTTCCTCTGCATGTCAATTACGCTCAAAGTTGGCAATTGATAACAATGGCTTTCAAGTTTATTGGTTAACTTGTCTAAAGAAGTTCCACAAATAAACAGCGGAACGCTCGCTAGGTTTCGCTACGTATAATTAACAATTATTGGATGAGGTTGAGCATGATAGCGATAATTATCAAGACCAATGTTTGTGTTATCTGCCGAAGCCGAAGGCTGAGGCGGATAACACAAACTGAGGCCTTGATAATTATCGCTATCAAGCGAAAACCGAATCCAATAATTGTTTTATTATGCATATTCCTGAGCTGCACTTGTAAAGACAAGAGCGCGCACAAAAAAGTGATCAATGCACAGCAGTCAACTTGTAAGTAAACAACTTACGTCACTTCTGCATGCATAAAACTATTGTCTGTAGGTATAACGTCACTTCTGCATGCATAAAAGTATTGTCTGTAGGTATGACGTAACAGAAACAGCAAGCAATAATTAGCTGCGTGCTTATAGCCAATCAAAATCGAGCTAGTGACACCAATGTATAATAATATAACTTCATGTAGCTTATATTTTTCCATGCGAACATGCTTTCGCTATGTTTGAAGCAACGCTTACGTTTACACGTTGTTTAAAAAGAAGTTGGTTTAGTTCATGATGTTTTTATAAAGAGCCGCTTAAATTCAACTGACAGAAAAGGTTCGCCATTGGTACGCGAATAGCGCTGCGCATTCAAACAATCCTTGACTTCAAGAAAAGCATTGTTAATTCGTTCCTAAACTGTTATCACTAATTGAACGTTCATTCGTCACGCTTTAAACAATCGCAGCCCAGTTACTTTTCTTTCGAGTAAAGTTGTTAAATTTAATATAAAGCGGGTACGTATATTGTTTGTTGTTATTCGTTTGGACATGCAACTTTGCTTTGGTTATCTGGTTACTTTATTAAAAATAAATGTGATCAAGGATTTCCGAAAACAGCCTCGAATCCAACAAGTTAATTTATTGGATGATAAATGTAAAAGTGCGAATCCGTTTTTTTGATTGATATAACCAAGCGTTAAAAGTATTTCAATGAAGAAGACGATCGGTTCCATCGTTAAGTTTGATTTCCTTATCATTTGACTGTGCTGTGCATGGATTTGAATGGTTGTAAATAAAAACCGCTTTTGTCGACATAACGATTTGATATAACTTTGATCGAGTGTTGTTATTATTAAACGTGTGGCTTTGTTGTCTAAGCATGGCTGTTTTGTTTTTGACCGAGGTGTTAATTTCTCATGCAAATTTAGTTCAGTGTAAGGGAAAGAAATTAATATAACGACTGAAGTAACGGAACGTTTTGTTCCTTTTTTTTTTTCGTTCAGTTTGTTTTCATCTATCGGAGAGTTGGCTGGGAAACTCAAAATACATAGCGTCTAGAGATGTAGCAGCTACAAGAACATTGTGGATTTTAGTAAAGTAAAAAGCGTTTATTATACTACACAATTTTATTGAGATTTAGCGGTTGATTATGAACTTGAATGCTTCGAAACCCTCTTGTTAGTTTTATCCACTTATAGTATCCACCGCTTTGATTGTCTAGTGGTTAAGACACTGCGTTGTGGCCGTAGTAACCCAGGTTCGAATCCTGGTTAAGGCAATATATTGTTTTTGATCTATTTTTACTAAATGTGTGTTTTGCATTCGATGATAAAAAACTCGTGCTTCCTTTTAAGCCATGCTTGCATTGAGTTTATATTTTGTTTACAATAAGCTTCTTTAGTTCAAATCATTGGCAAAGTAAATGCACTCACAAATTGAATTTTGTTTAACTCTTTAAAAGAACCGTTTACGCATATTTAGTGTTCAAGCCAAACGCATTGCAAAGACACATTTCGCTTTTTAAAACCAAACAATGCTTAAAACTGAAGCGGACGTGGTCATTAAAAATCAAAACAAGATCAAACGACCTACACTTCAGAGACAATTTAGCAGAATAGATAAATCATAGAGCACCGGTCTGCAGAGCGGGAGGTCTCGGGTTCGAACCCCGGCCGGACCAACACTCAGTGTCTTAAAATAACTGAGGATGAAGGTGCTGCCTTTGCTATGACATCGGCAAATGGTTAGACCTTCACGTGGCTCGGATGACCACGTAGAAATGGCGGTCCCGTCTCCCATGGGGACGTAAAAGAACCACTGAGGACGTAACAAACCCTGGCTGTGACCACCCTCAGTGTCAGTACTTGTTCATGGGTGGGGTGGGTCTGATTGATTGTGAAGCGCATTTGAATATATATATATATATAGAATTTGCGCTATACAAATGCATATTATTATTATTATTATTATTATTATTATTATTATTATTATTATTATTATTATTAAAGAGACCTTGGAAAATTAATTGAAGATGGCGTGTAAAATAAACATCAACATCACAATCTTTGAAAACAGAACTGTTTGTAATCTTTGGTTTTGTTTACTCAATAAAATAATTTTGATTCCATGAAATATTGTGTCGTGTCCTTTGTTGTGAAAACCTGATTGGAATCAATGTCCTTTGTTGTGAGTTCAACCTTCAGGGAGATGGGGTGAATAAAATCATAGCGCAGGGAAAGAAACCTGTTAGTCCAGTCAATAAAACCAGTTCAGATATAAAAATGATCAACCTGATTTAAACTGGTTTGACAGTTACTCCTCATTGGTTTACACCCTCCCCATTGTTCTTTTGGCTATATATTCACACCATCACCCGGATGGTTGGGCGGAATCGTAGAACTATCATACCACACCCCTGACGTACAATACCTGCATCTCATTACCTCAAAACCGGTTTGTCCAGTTTCCTTGTTCAAACAGGTCCTACCTCATTAACTCAGGGCTGCTGCATATATGAATAAAATTGGTCTACGCATCCCTGTCATACTACTCTTGACCCACCCACAAAATCGAGTTTCTCTCTGTTAAATGTTCGTGCCCAGGCCTCTCGCTTGTTGAGTTTACGTTGCGTTCTCCTAACGTCGAACGCAACAACCTAAGCTTACATTTAAAAGCTTTAATCTTCCTTTTGCAAAAAAAAAAAAAAAAAATTGAGTAGCTAAACAACCGACAGGCAGATCATGAGAGGATATTTTTTCAATATAAAAAATTAGTATTCAAACACTGGAAACTATTGTCTTAGTACATGCTGAAAATTGATCATTATTGATATTCTCGCTAAGGTCACTAAGGAACTTTGATATAAGATTAAATGACATGGAAAGGTGCAAGAAAACTGGTCTGATCTGATGGAAGCCAAAACTCTTTCCAGCACAAATATATAGTTCTACAAAACGAATCCATGGTGTCAACATATAATTTCTTTTTCAAGAATGATCAAAACTACAGATCACACAGGCGGAAATTATTTCACAAATATACAACATTTGCATAATGTAGCATTATTTGTGAATGAGCAGTGAGCGAAATATACTTTGTATACGCTATCTTGAGTTTACGGCATTCCTTGCAAAATAGTTCAATAAGAAATAATATTCAAATGGTTTAGTAAGGAGAATTTCTGTCTACAATTTTGATTTTGTAAAAAAAAAATTTCTGTTAGCAATCGTGACCAGCTAATGTGTAGCAACTGTATAAATAAACACATGACAAATGTAGCATTATTTGTAAATGAGCAGTGAGCAAAATATACTTTGTATACGCTATCTTGAGTTTATGGCATTCCTTGCAAAATAGTTCAATAAGAAATAATATTCAAATGGTTTAGTAAGGAGAATTTCTGTCTACAATTTTGATTTTGTAAAAAAAAAACAATTTTCTGTTAGCAATCGTGACCAGCTAATGTGTAGCAACTGTATAAATAAACACATGACAAATGTAGCATTATTTGTAAATGAGCAGTGAGCAAAATATACTTTGTATACGCTATCTTGAGTTTATGGCATTCCTTGCAAAATAGTTCAATAAGAAATAATATTCAAATGGTTTAGTAAGGAGAATTTCTGTCTTCAATTTTGATTTTGTAAGAAAAAAACAATTTTCTGTTAGCAATTGTGACCAGCTAATGTGTAGCAAAAGTATAAATAAACACATAACACATCAACATTACTGCTTCACATTTATTATTGGAATGGTGATCAGTATCTCAAATCTCCTTACAATATCAGTGTACGAACAACCTGTTCACCTTTAACATGAGTTGTCTGTGGAAATTGAATACAAATTCACTGTAGTTATGTGACTATGTGAACTGTATTGACACCAGTAAGGAGAATGTACATCTACAAATTATTTTCGTTTTGAGATTTTTAAACAGGTTAACTTGTCATGAAGGCCTAAGTCCTGGTCTTAACCTAGGAATACTCCATCCTGGTCTCTATACATTCCTTATGATATCTGCAGATTCACTTTTAACTTTTATAATCAATTTTGTAATTCTCATGACCTGTATCCAAAATATAGTATTAACTCCTGCAATTTAGCAATTATTTGATACACAGTATATAGAACAACACCGGCTACAGCAGTATGTAAAGGGAACAGGTTAATTTTGGGAGATAGCACTCACAAGCTTCAAAAAGGAAATTTAATCAAGACAGCAGCAGTTACCTGTATTCCTGATAAACAAACTCTCACCCAATCAAAATAAACAGAACACCACTGCATATTGTCCTGGACCCATGTCCATAACAATACTATACATCCACTTTCACACCAATTTTCTTTCTCAAAAAAATTAATGAACATAGGTTGGGGGGGGGGGGGGGAAGAAGGGCCCTAGGATCTTTTGATACCCAATCCCATAGCAGTTACAGTGACCCACAGCTCAAAACCCAAAACTGACCAATACCACTTCCCATTTATTATAATTTAGGAAGACTGAGGGCACTAACTACAAGTTAAATCGAAGCGACTGGAAACTAGAATGTCTCAACTTAAATTTTCGGGGCCATTGCCGGCATGCAACCCAATCTCTCCAGTCAAATCAAAAAGTCCATCTCTCCCACATCGCTAAAATTTTGCAGTGCATCCTCCCCCGAGCTTCGCGAGGTTCTGGGAGACACGTATTTCTAGTATTATGTTTATGAAAGACTGGACAAGTGGATGCTTATGACAAGTTTATATTTAACTATTATAGCGCGAAAGCGGGCGTGATATCGCCTAATACTTAGCCGACGAGGCCGTAGGCCGAGTCGGCTAAAATTAGGCGATATCACGCAAGCTTGATCGCTATAATAGTTTTATAATTCAACACATTGATAACAAAGCACAGTTTGAAGAAATAAATATCGCCGACAAGCCTTTTATTTAAAAAAAAAAAGCTTACAGATGTTTTACCGCGCGAAACTTGCAACATCACACAGTTCATGAATGAAAGTGGCGCCTTTGTCAATATTGTGCAAGCTTGAACACTATATTAAACTGTTTTATAATTCAACACATTGATAACAAATCACAGTTTCGAGAAAAAAATCATTGAGATATACAACCTTTCATTAAGTAAAAAGGCTAACTACAATATTTTACCTCGCACCATTTCTTAAACAACAAGCAATGAATGCCGAAACTTTTGCCAAGCTAAAATTAATTTAGCGTACACAATCAGTGACATCAGTTGACAGTTTCTACGAAGAGCTTTCGTCTACTCAAAGAACAGGACAGAGTAGTGA